>JANAVB010008798.1:2080756-2370756 GCA_029216955.1 Iris pallida | reverse complement strand
CGTAGGTACACCAACTTCCCCTTCGTCGTTCTTCCTTCATGCTCGACTAATTTCGATTTCGTCGAATCCTACATAGAGCCTATCTAACCCTCTCTAAACCCCTCCAGATACAATCTAGTAAACCCTAACATCTTGCCCGGGAAATCGATCAAAACTTCCCGAGAAAACTGTCGGAACAGGACAATTTTAGGTTGCCCAAAACATCAACTTGGAAGCCGATTTTTGTCACGTATACTGAGGGTTTCATCAAACCAACTGAAAACAGTGAAACACAACATATACGGAATTAAAACGCAATGGTTAGATTTATTTTCAGTAATTATACAGGAAGATAATTAATATTAAAGATTCAAGAAAATCTATTTTTGAAACTCAAAATTTTAGAAAACTTTTCCCGATACGGCGTACGTCACGACAAACCGGGCGACGTGGTCGTGCAGTATATGCATCAAAAGGCGCATATGGATTTTGTCAACGTGTGGGAACTGACGGGACTCGATTTCGTTGCGTGTGCGCGACGAAATCATTGCGTATCCGTCGAGATACCCCCGTATCGACGTGTTGCAAATTGACCATAACTTCGTGCACGTTTGTCGGATCGACGCGAAACTTGCGCCATCAGGGCCGTATCGATTTTTTGGTCCTATATGCCAAGTTTGGTCCGATTCTGAGAAGGTTGATCGGAACGCCAAAATTGGCGGGCCCGCGACCCGTTCTAACGGGCGAATTTGTGCACAGTCCACCAGAATTCAACTTTTGACATACGGTTGGGTTCGTCTCCTCAAACCGGATTCGTAGACATGTAGTTTGAAGACTTTAGAGACCGTAGATTCTGGCACGTATTTTGGTGCAAAACGGGTCTAACAGCGGACATCATTTTGACCCGAAATTACGATTTTGCCCCTGTTCCAGAATTTGACTTTTGGACAGACGTTTCTTAGGTATTTTTTTATGCCAAATCTGTTCGTGATGTTTATTTCAGCATCCGAGGTCGTTCGTAGAAGTTGGCTTTCGTTGCTTCTATATTTTGACGATTTGAGTCATCAGGCGTCGCCATTCTGCACCCTACCCCCAGGCAAGATACCTTGCCACCAGCTGTTTATTTATTTTAGCTCATATTTTATGTATTATTCATTATTTTCTTTATGCAAAATAAACTGTGATACATGGCATAACTTGTTAGAACTTACTGTTCAGTTATATTACCTGCTATGTATTATTTTTCACACATTAAACTTAGAGTTAAGGGACCACCCTGTGTGTGTTGCATTTATAGGCCTTGACACATTTGTACCACAAAGTTGTGAGTCACATATAGAACTCGGACATGCGTGATTGGCTGGCCACCGGTACGTATAAGCCGTACGATAGGAATAACCGCTAATAGATATTGCATGCTTAGTTTGACTTAGCGGTTAATAGGGGTTACGTGTTATGGATACAACATAGTAGGCATTGGATGGGGAGTACATATCCTTAGTGTATGGGCTACCTTACACATTCCCTTGTGACCGTACGCTCTACCGGAGATGCGGGTTGACGACCCCTTATTACTGCTGGCCACTGACGTTCGTGGAACGATTATGCCTGAGGCCCCTGGTGCCCCAAGGAAGGACTATGTCGATCCTATTTTTAGCCAGGGCCCATGTGTTGGAGGGATGTACTTAAACTGCATTCACATAGAATGGTAGGCTACCCTTATCCGTTAGGTACGAGTACTCTTGGTTTGGGTACTTGTATCTGACCGTGGCTAGGAACAATAACTTATCACGGATTAGTTTGCCACATCTTGTCCTTGTTTGGTTGTAGGTGTGGCTTACTACTCCGATGAGAAGGTATTGAACCTTGTTGGGGTCCGGATACCATATTGGATTCATAGCATGGAAAGATACGTCACCGTGAATTAGTTTACCATCTCCTGTCCTTGTTTGGTTGGGGGAATGGTAAGCTTGTTCAATAGGTGTGTATTAGACCATGTTATAATTCAATTGACTTATTTATTTGAGCAATATTTATTCAGTTTATGTGGCATGTTCTTTTTGTATCTTGTTACGTCCTTCTGAGGACCTGGTGATCTCTCCAGGTGTAGGTGTGCAGGACTTTCTGCAGGAGTATCGCTCCGCTATAGACTCATCCATCACGTTCGAGCGAGTTGTACCTTCTGATCACAGCTGTCCCTATTGGGTCGAGGAGCCTATTTAGTTATCATTTCTTATTTTATTTATCTTAGAGGTTGGACTCTATTTCCTTCCAGTTTATTCTAGTACCGGTAGTGGATTTGCCTCCGCCCGGCCAACAGCTATATTTTGACATTTACTTTGATTCATGAGATACTATTTTCTTTATATTCTGTGTGGATGAGACGTAGTTTTTAGCTGTGACTGTTTATTATTATTCACATTACAGCTTATGTGTGTGTTTGAGATTTCCATATATTGGAGCGTATCTCATGCACATGCAGCTGGCATGCTACATTCCTGGTCCTACGTATTTTGGGACTGGGGCATTACAAGTGTGTGTCTACATGTAGATTTGTGTCCTAATGGGTAGATGCTGAAATAGGACCCCCATGTGTTTGATTAAATGCCAAATAGGCTTAATTATCTTTAAATTTTAGTTTTATATATGTTAGAGAGTAGATTGGACATGATATGAAGGTTTAGATTAGTTTCTATATATATATATATATATATATATATATATATATATATATATACCTATGAGGAAATCTAAGTGGTTTAGCCTACAATGCCTTATTTGAGCCTCTTCATGTCAATTTTCGTATATTTATATGTTGGACTGTTTTTGGGGATGGGGAGTATATGTAGATATATATATATTAGTGATTGTGTTTAGAAATGATGTGTAGAATGTGTTTGTGTAGTATAGAGAGAGAGGGAGTTGTATATAAGGGCGTGTGTGTGTGAATACATATGTATATATATGTGTGCATAGGGATGTGTATATATGTAGGGGTGTGTGTGGGGAATTTGAGATAGAGTTTGAGATTAGAGTGGTGGTTGATTTGGAGTGTGTGTGTGTGTGTGTGTTTGTATTAGATTTATAGAGAGTGATAGAGAGGGGTATTTGAGAGAGTGAATGAGGGATAGATAGAGTGAATGGGGAGTGATTGAATGAGAGAAAGGGGAAGGGGACCTGCTGTCAACAGAGCAGCAGCCTTAGCAGTCCCAAACCTGTCCCTTAGCAGACCCTCAAACCAGTCCTTAACACCCTATAAACAGTCCCATAGACAGCCATACAAACCAGTCCCTTAACCAGCCTTTGACAGTCCATAATGGACAGCCAAACAGTCCCATTCCAGTCCAAATGGATAGCCATACCAGCCAAGAAAAAACACCCCCAAACCAGTCCCTATATTCTGTCACGCCCCGATCCCGGAGGATCGAAAACTAGCCACTGGGCGTGATGCCGTACAAGTCTAGATTGCACTTGTACAAGGCAAAACTATTACAGTTCCTGGTAATTCTCAGAAAACATCGACAACGCAGCGGAACCAAGCAGATAAATTGAAGTCACACAATTTATATAGAAATGTATCTCTTTATTGATATTCAAAATGGGTTACAAGACTTGCAGCGGAATACAGAGTTTACAACTGAATACAAGACTCTTGAGTAGCCAATTGAATGTATACACTTGCCCTTAGGCTACAAATGAATATACCGACTTCTTTACAATGACTTGCCAATTTGGCTACAATCTCACTGGTACATCTGAGTTCCACTGTTCCATACATTACGTCCCGTATAGCAGAAGACATCGTCTTGAAGAAGAGCTTCTGCACACCCATCCGATTCATCGATGCCAAGCACTGATTCACAGGATTTCCCCCAAGCAAACACCTGTAATATTGCCCACAACGTGGGTCAGTACATCATCAATGTACTGGCGAACGGTGCTGGCCCAACTCACCTAAGAAGACAACACTAAGTAATCATGTTACAGAACATTATTAACAGTGGTCTTTCTTGTTGCCTTAGGGTTAATTTCATGTTATAGCCGACAAGAAGTAAAGCATGCAAATCTCATAGCCAACATAATTTAAAGTATACTGTTATCACCCTTTGGTGACTCTTACCCACGGTCATGTAGCCATTCCTGTACATTTATAATACTTACTCTGCCTGCACAAGACATTGTTAGGAACAATATCATGATTCAATATGAATATCACCGTTCAGGTGATTCTTACCAACAGCCGACATCCTTCCCTGTATTTGAGTAATAACTTACTCTGCCTGCATAAGACATCATTAGCACTGGACCTATCTATATGAAGGTCACTGGCGACACGCCATCTTGGATCATCTTCTGGTGAACGGCTAACTCCAAATGGGGTGCGAATCCATGGGAGGTTTCCGAAACACTGTGCTACTACTTCAGCACCATGGGATTTTAGCGTCCTTTCAGTGGGCGGTAGCAAGCCCCCACTGCAAGTCCTGCAATCCCGATGTCAGTACATCGACACCATCCTTGTTCCCCCTAGGACGAACCGGGTTCCATGGCCCAGGAAATACCGTTCGAGGAACTACACCTTGTCGACAAGTTGTCCATGACCATGCAGCTATATGCAACTTATCTAAGAAGAAAACATATAATGCATGATAAGGAAAACTAAGCAAAACCATCATTCTCATTCATATTGCCATCTAGCCATCTTGCCTTGAGCCAACGCCCATATTATCTTCTGCCCATCTAGGGTCTTAGTGATATCAACATTCTACATCGGCACAGGATAATAGAATGTTGTTATCCAATCTCTTTGCCACATCTTTGATACCGTACATCTTTTCAACCAACTCAATGTACTTACCGCCCAGTTCCTGGGACTTAGCATCTGTTTAGCATACATCCATTCGGACATAATTCAAGCATACTCACTGCCCAGTTCTTGGGTCTTACTATCTGTGTTATCAACTATTCATCAAGCCAAAGCTTGATATACTCACCGCCCAAGTATTTGGGACTTTGCTTTCACCTGTCATGTATTTCATTGCAACAGCGTACAAGCATACAATTCATTTAGCCACAACAGTTTACGTTCAGGTGATTATTATCTTTCATTATCTTTTCGAATTCCATGCAAGGTGTTATTGAGCAATTCAACAAGAAACATAGCATACTATCCTTATTTTAAGCGTGAAGCTAAAGGATCTTTGAAGGGTTCAACACTACTCACATTCATAGGACGATTCCCGCCACAATCGCATAGCCTTCCAAGCGATTCTTCGCAAAATCCCAAGTCCAACAAGGCTTCATCGAACCAACCATCCATCATAAGGCATCTTGCGGGTCGGGGCACTACAATATATACCACCCAGAAAAAGTTTCGTCCTCGAAACTTAAAACAAAACTCATCCTCAAAACTTCAACCGACTCTTCATGAAACTTCTTAACGATCAACTTGCACCATTTAATATTTCTCCGCAATCTCTCGATTGATTCAAGTAATGTACCATTTCGTTACAATATCCCAATTGATTCAACATAGTTTACCATCTTTGATCTTTCCTCCGACACTCGTACAAATCCTCAGCACATGATAATTCCCGTGGCTTCGTTTGAATTCAGCATACCACTTAATTGGAATCATACACATATTTTAGGCGTCCCCGAAATACATGCACTTCAGCCAAGTTCAGTGATAGGGAAGACGAACGAGCGACGGTGTAATTTCTCTTCCGAACATCAGTAATTCTTTTCAAGCATCTCTTATAATCCCACTTGTTTATTCAATATCCCGACCAACCAATAACGTAACAGATGTTGCCAATTCCAACTCGAGAAATTTTCCTCAACCGATCCAGAATTTCCAAAATATTCCGACTTAGATGTATCAAGTATTCCTTTCAAGTTCATTGTCATCCATGCCATCAAAGTTGATAAATCCTATAGCCACATTTCATTTCGATATCCCGATTCTCATCGGTCAAATCTTGTACTCATCATCGTTCGCATCCATACACTTTGTTTGCAACTCGTAAATTTCCCAATCATGATCCATCTTCCAAATTGTACCATCCTTCAAATTGTACCATCATCCCACTCTAGTAATATTTCTCATTGTACTCAAATGTTTCTTCGTATTGATCAAGCCAACAATATTATCCTCTCGCATAGGCAACTATCATATTCCAGCAACATTAATTCTGAGGGTCATTCATACTCACATTCGTCGATCTCGGCTACATGCACTATCCAATTTCGTCATTACACTTATCCTCAATCTTGATCCGGCCAATGAAATTATTCCAACTATCTCAAAGCACTACCAACAATTTTCGCAGCTCAATATCAATCAACCAATCCAACCAGTTCTAACAATTCCCAACATTTCAACCAAGGCAACTCAATTTCCGAAACCAACATGATCCGTCATCCCATCCAACATTATAACATCAAAATTTCCCAAATATCTATTCCAAAGTCTACCTTCCGACACATCTTACTCATTCCGACTATACTCATACAACATCAATAGGGACATCCTACGGTTTTCCAATAGTCAACTTAGCATACAATCAAGTCTCTACGGTCAGCTAATCTAAGCTAAACCAGACATTCAGCTAACCCATATGAGATGAGTAGCTATCAGGGACATACTTATCTCTTATCTTAGAGGCAACCAATTCTCAACATAGGGGCAACTCTATGGTCTGACCAACTTAGGGACATGGGACACCACCCCAATCTTATGAACTTATTCCCAACACGGACAACTGAAAAACATAGCCAACCAATCTGAAACTTGAGCAAGCAACCAACAATCTAGGCAACAAACCGACACTCTAGGCAACCAGCCAACAATCTAGGCAACCAACCGACAATCTAGGCAACTAGCCAACAATCTAGGGTCAAGTCTTTCTACCCGTACTCATACTCGAGTCATACCCAACGAAGTCTCATTCTAGACTTACCCGCAACCGACCAAATCTATCCGACAATTCTATCCAACAATCTATGGGTCAATCTCGAAGCTATCATATAAAACTCCTCAATAGAATATTCAACTTTCAATTTCCATTTGCATAGACATAGCATCTGTTCGATCCAACTTGTATCCTCATATCGTACTCAAATTGTCTATTCAATCGGGTCAACTATTTCGAGTCATCATCCGACATTGTTATCTCAATACTTTATCACTTATGATCTCTTCCTACGGTCTCTTTGCGACATAATCGTTTTCCATATTCTTAGATCATCGATATGGTCTGTACTCTTTTAACCAACAAAAATAAGGCAACTATAATCATATTTCTTCCGAGGCATTATTTATAAATTTTCTAACACCAACACGGTCATCTCTTAGCAATTCACGTTAACCATCAATATTAGTTTTGCATCACCTCCTTGTGATCTCATCAGAAGATTTACTATTCATGCACCAATCCAAATCTCTATAGCACCAATCATCTAGCATTCGCATATCGGTCATCTTAGTGGACATAACATAACTCATTAGCTAAGTCATAATCCAACAATTCTATATTCTACCAAACTTGCTATTCATGCGACAACAACATCCACCAACAGGGTCTATTACATATCGTTGCACCTCGATACTTATTTGTATTCCAGCTATTCGACTCTCGTAAGAAGTATCTATTCTTTCATGCATCAAGGGACAAGTACTCATTCTCTGTGCCTCACAATATTCAAGGGTCATAACATGTTAATTCGGGACATCAATTTCTCTCAAGCACACTGCACCACGTGCTAAGATCATCTATTCCACAAGCCCATTCTCTAACTTTTCGGTCGTCGATGCAACTCTCTCTGCATCTTCTAAAATTATTTGCAACATCCCGATAAGCGTCTAACGTTACCATCAATTCTTTCGATATCCAACATATATTTTTCTTATACTCAATTCCAACATCATTCAATATTCGGTCCATAGTTATTCTCGCAAAATCATTCGATAGCAACACCACACTATCGTTACCAAGCCTACCATCCTTCTATCCAACTGATTCAAGTACTCGCCTGAATCTGAAATTCTTTTCTTTCCCAACCAAGGCATCATTTCATATTCTCAATTCTCTTATTATCCAACATAATGCTAACCGACAAGGTCTAGCGATGGTTCACCCGAATACATCAAAATCTCGTAACGGGTCATCCGAACTTAATCATCAAGGGACATTCCTAGCCGTCATGTATCAATCGTAAGCTCAACTACGATTCGATACCACCCAATACCTTATAGGTAAAGCAATCACAAAGTCATAAACACAACAAGGGTCAAGGGACATCTTATCACGACGAGGGTATATGTAATATACCACCCAGAGCTCAAGCCATTCTCACACAATATTCCTTCGCATCAAACCGACATCCAACATGGACTATCCATCCTGCAGTGGTTATGCTGACCACAAATACCGACTCAGAATTCGGTCGATTCCCATTCACTGAAATTCATGCACATACTGTTCCAACATACCATGCCATCACCCACTGTCGATTGCTGCATAACAATCGATTAAAAGAATCCCACACATAAGACATCCAGCATACATCACAAACTTACGCATCGCATCATTGTTATTCTTTTTGGTATCTTTTAGAAATTCAACAAAGCACACATATCACAGCCCACATATTTAGACTTATTGTATGGAACACCCAGTGAGAGGTTAGAATGATCAACGAACTTTCAGTTAAGGGAACAACATAGAATAGTTTGGAAGCAACACAGAACAATCGCAGAAGCACTATGAATCATCAGAGAGGCAACTTTGATTTCATCGCGGAAGCAACTTTGAGTATTCGCAGAAGCAACTTTGATTCACCGCGGAAGCAACTTTTGAATAATCGCGGAAGCAATCTTTGAATCATCGCGGAAGCAGCATAGAATCATCTTAGTAGCGACATTGATTTGAAACAAATCGAATAGGAATCCAAGGACGTAAAGCCGTGCTCTGATACCATTATGTCACGCCCCGATCCCAGAGGATCGAAAACTAGCCACTGGGCGTGATGCCGTACAAGTCTAGATTGCACTTGTACAAGGCAAAACCATTACAGTTCCTGGTAATTCTCAGAAAACATCGACAACGCAGCGGAACCAAGCAGATAAATTGAAGTCACACAATTTATATAGAAATGTATCTCTTTATTGATATTCAAAATGGGTTACAAGACTTGCAGCGGAATACAGAGTTTACAACTGAATACAAGACTCTTGAGTAGCCAATTGAATGTATACACTTGCCCTTAGGCTACAAATGAATATACCGACTTCTTTACAATGACTTGCCAATTTGGCTACAATCTCACTGGTACATCTGAGTTCCACTGTTCCATACATTATGTCCCGTATAGCAGAAGACATCGTCTTGAAGAAGAGCTTCTGCACACCCATCCGATTCATCGATGCCAAGCACTGATTCACAGGATTTCCTCCAAGCAAACACCTGTAATATTGCCCACAACGTGGGTCAGTACATCATCAATGTACTGGCGAGCGGTGCTGGTCCAACTCACCTAAGAAGACAACACTAAGTAATCATGTTACAGAACATTATTAACAGTGGTCTTTCTTGTTGCCTTAGGGTTAATTTCATGTTATAGCCGACAAGAAGTAAAGCATGCAAATCTCATAGCCAACATAATTTAAAGTATACTGTTATCACCCTTTGGTGACTCTTACCCACGGTCATGTAGCCATTCCTGTACATTTATAATACTTACTCTGCCTGCACAAGACATTGTTAGGAACAATATCATGATTCAATATGAATATCACCGTTCAGGTGATTCTTACCAACAGCCGACATCCTTCTCTGTATTTGGGTAATAACTTACTCTGCCTGCATAAGACATCGTTAGCACTGGACCTATCTATATGAAGGTCACTGGCGACACGCCATCTTGGATCATCTTCTGGTGAACGGCTAACTCCAAATGGGGTGCGAATCCATGGGAGGTTTCCGAAACACCGTGCTACTACTTCAGCACCATGGGATTTCAGCGTCCTTTCAGTGGGCGGTAGCAAGCCCCCACTGCAAGTCCTGCAATCCTGATGTCAGTACATCGACACCATCCTTGTTCCCCCTAGGACGAACCGGGTTCCATGGCCCAGGAAATACCGTTCGAGGAACTACACCTTGTCGACAAGTTGTCCATGACTATGCAACTATATGCAACTTATCTAAGAAGAAAACATATAATGCATGATAAGGAAAACTAAGCAAAACCATCATTCTCATTCATATTGCCATCTAGCCATCTTGCCTTGAGCCAACGCCCATATTATCTTCTGCCCATCCTGGGTCTTAGTGATATCAACATTCTACATCGGCACAGGATAATAGAATGTTGTTATCCAATCTCTTTGCCACATCTTTGATACCGTACATCTTTTCAACCAACTCAATGTACTTATCGCCCAGTTCCTGGGACTTAGCATCTGTTTAGCATATATCCATTCGGACATAATTCAAGCATACTCACTGCCCAGTTCATGGGTCTTACTATCTGTGTTATCAACTATTCATCAAGCCAAAGCTTGATATACTCACCGCCCAAGTATTTGGGACTTTGCCTTCACCTGTCATGTATTTCATTGCAACAGCGTACAAGCATACAATTCATTTAGCCACAACAGTTTACGTTCAGGTGATTATTATCTTTCATTATCTTTTCGAATTCCATGCAAGGTGTTATTGAGCAATTCAACAAGAAACATAGCATACTATCCTTATTTTAAGCGTGAAGCTAAAGGATCTTTGAAGGGTTCAACACTACTCACATTCATAGGACAATTCCCGTCACGATCGCATAGCCTTCCAAGCGATTCTTCGCAAAATTCCAAGTCCAACAAGGCTTCATCGAACCAACTATCCATCATAAGGCATCTTGCGGGTCGGGGCACTACATATTCAGCCTATTGGCAGCCCTGAAAACCCTTTTGAACAGTCCACTTTGATAGCCATTTGGACATCCTATATTAACCCCATGGACCAGCCATATTGCAGCCTATATAACCCCCAATTGACAGCCCTATAAGCAGTCCTAAACCAGCCCTTAACAGTCCACTTGGATACTCCCTTAATCAGCCCATTGACAGCCTAGAACAACCATAAACCAGTCCACATTTTAACCCCAAATCAGTCCACTAAAATCAGCCACCTAGAACAACCCATAGACACCACTTGACACCCTATACCAGCCCCAAATTAACATCCTATAATAGCCTCATATCAACCTATACTTAGCCCATATCAGTCCACTTATTAGCACCCCAAAGGATAACCCCTATATGCCTATATTCAAATATGTGAGCCTATATATATATGTGAGCTATATGAGTGTGTGTGAGTTTATATGTATGAGCCTATAGATGATCCTATAGGAGAGCCTATGTGTGAACCATATATGAGTGAGTGAGTGAGTGAGTAAGTATGTATGTGTGAGTGGTTAGTTTAAGTTAGACTAATATTATGGTAAGGTAATGTTGGATAACCAACATGTGTCCTAAGATGGACTAGATATCTAGGAAACCCGCAGTTCTTGGTAGGTAAACCCTAGATATGATAGTATCTAGCTACCCTAAGGAGCCTAGGCTAGTATCTTGAAGATTAGCGGGGTTTCCTTTGTAATAAGCAAGGTATCGGGAATACCTTATAAAGGGTAATGTAGGTAATTGCCATTAGCTAAGGTATGTGAGTTTAGGATTTAAGATATGGTTAGAATTTGGTTCCCTTGGTTGGTAATGGTCAGAAATAGCGCTCCTAGACTAGTTTTGACTTCGGTTGACCATTTTGACCAAAAGTCAACAAAAGTCAACAGAGAGTCAAACTTAGCCTATAAGTGACTAGAATTGACCGAAACCAAACCAGAGTTGACCAGTTGACTGAAAGTCAACAGTTAGTCAACATTTGACTAGTTTGACCTAGGGTTGACTCAGTGTTGATCAGAGTTGATCAGAGTTGACTTTTTGACCAAAAGTCAACTGTAAGTCAACCCTTGACCCAGATTGACCTAGTTTGACTTGGATTGACTTCCTGTGACCTTGGTTGTCTTAGTGTGACCTAGTTTAGCTTGGTGTGACTTGGTTTGACCTAGTTTTGACTTAGACTTGCATATCATGACTAGATTAGCTTTTTTTTATTAAACCCTGTTTGGACTCATGGCATCTCATTTATAGGTCTGTGGTTACTCTGAGCATCTGTTCACCTTATCAGCTCAGGACCACGGGCGAGTACATTCACTGATAGTTTTCATTGTCTTGATATCTGCTACATCCGATTCAGTTGTAGTGTCTTACTTGATTTCCAGACACGATAGTTCACGTACTAGTATTTGTCGGATCCTGTCATGAGATGTTATTCCCGGATTACTTGGTATATTAGTACATGACTCGACTTGTTACTTGTACTTGTATAGACATGGACTTTGGAGTGGGCTGATCACCTACTTTTGAATCCCGTGTCATGACGTGTTATGTCCGGATCCTTTATACTATTCGGGGATGGGAAGTTATTAGTAGTTGTGTGATCAAATTCCTACTTGTTCTATACACTTGTACTTGTTACTTGTTCATAGCTGTACCCTCGCCCCACGACGGGTAAAGCCTTACCCTACTTGTTCATAACTTTCCATGGTGGCCGACCATACTGCTCTGTTGTACACTTGTTCATTGTACACTTGTTCATAGCCGGTCAGATGGAAAGCCTGATCATATTTTTCCAAGCCGATCACATAACGCACTAATAATTCAAGGTACCTTTTATATTTATTATCGTAGGAGGCTAAGTTCTGTTCGGAAGAAGGGTTTCAACCCCGATCCTTGTTTGGTTTAAGGGTTGTGACTCGGTTTCCGAATAGTTCCCAAGTCATCCTATATATATATACATATATATATATATTGTCGTCCTATTCAGTTCTCACATCTTGATTTATATATTTTTTGTTGAGTTTGTCTTGTATTTCATTATACTGTCTTTTATAGAATTTGTCAATTCATATGGAACTGCTGTTAGTGTTTGTACTTGCTCATTTTCCTGACATGATACCGTTGATATATTACAGATGATTCTGAGGCAGATTGCCCGACCTATTATGGGGACGGGTTAGATGGAGTAGACCTGGACCGTGGCTTGATAGTAAAGCCACTAGATTTTGCACCCCCAGAGTAGTGTAGCTTAGTTAGGTTTGCCTGGACTGCGATCCAGCTAGTACTTTCTTATTGTAGTATTTTATATTATATTATGTGACTCCGTGATGTTGTGTAGAGCTTTGGGTTTGTGTGGATCTTGAACTTATTTTCTGCTTTCATCTATCATATTTCCTTTCCATGCTATCTACCTTAGTTTTACTTTGTGATTGAGACTGTATTGCTATGTCACCTCCATTCGGAGTGTATATACTGTACAGTACCTTTATACCGTTTAGTTGTAGTATTTATAGATAACTATACAGTGTTCTACCGCCGATTCTGCGGCGTAGACGGGACGCGTGCCCCTCTTCAGGGTGCGGGTCGTGATAGTTTGAGAAGTTGCAACTTTTAGAGGATATGTGGGGAGATATTGTGGGCTTGAAACAACTAATTTATGGTGTATAAAAGGGTGTAGAAATCATGAGAACAAACACACAACACAACTCTTCTCTTCTTCTCCAACTTTTCTTTTTAAGTTTTGATGAATATGTTCGGCTAAAGTCTTGTTGGTCGAAGTGTACGAAAGCCTTGGAATCAATAAAAACATGTGAGATCTAATTTGTGTTTATATGTTTGATTTG
This sequence comes from Iris pallida, assembly GCA_029216955.1. Lineage (NCBI taxonomy): Eukaryota > Viridiplantae > Streptophyta > Magnoliopsida > Asparagales > Iridaceae > Iris > Iris pallida. The sequence continues at coordinate 2,356,986 of JANAVB010008798.1, read as the reverse complement.
TACTTTAAGTATCAAATGTTTTCTTATGCACATTGTAACGCTCCAGTCCCAAAATACTTAGGACTATGTACGTATCCATGCCGGCTGTATACATACGAAGTATACTCCAATGTATGGAAACCTCGTATGAATACATAAGCTGTAAAATGCAGTAAACTAAGAGTAATCTAATCTCATCCACAAATGAAAAATAAAAGATATCATATAATTAACTGTAATAAGTCTTCGTACAATACGTTGGACGGAGACAAATCCACTACCAACAAGTAAGGAAAAATATACATGGAAATGGAAATGATTTGGCGGGAGTAGCAAAGAAAGACCCAAGATACGTCATCTTCGAATGAATAGAGAAGATTGCGACCTCAGCTATAACACCTGCAATATCACAGAAGCACACACCTGGAGAGATAACCAGGTCCTCAGAGGGACGTAACAAGATACAATAAACATGCCATATAAATACTGAATATAAAATATACCACAAACAAAAGTAAGTGGCAAGACAACAATAAGGTACTCTAACCATACTAAGGTGAATATGTAGTTAAGAACAAACCTTTCGTCGCATGAACCCTGGCTGTAAATGGGATCTGGTATAGTCCTCACTTGGGCACCAGTGACCACAGCGCATGACGTTCAAAAACGACAGTGGCAAACCTGAGAGGCTCAACATACCCGTATCTCCAGCGGAGCTTCCGGGTTACAAGGGAAGTGCAATCGAAGCCCATACGACAAGGAAATGTTCTCCCCACCCAATGTACCTATCATGTCGTATCAACGACCATGTAACACTACTAACCGTCAAGTCTTCTAATATACAACTATTGACAGTTAGACCTAACGCATGCGCACTGGGGATCAGCCAACACGCAAGGACCTCTACATGCTACTCATATCACACATTCTCGTGGTACAACTATGTCAAGGTATATACAATACACTACAAACGGTAGTCTCTTAACTCTAAGTCCATATGCAACCAAAGGATAATAACAAAGTACAGCTAATATCACTGAGCAGACACTAAATCAAGAACTGTAAAAACTGAAATAAATGAACAGTGATATGTAATAAAATGCAAACTGAATATAAACAGTATAATGGCAAGGTATCTTGCCTGGTGGTGTATAATGACAAGTCCAGGAAATCACAATGTCAGCCAAGAAATGTCACAATCTTCAAACAACTTCGGACGCTGAAACAAACATCAAAAACGCACTCGGTGTAAAAGATATATCTTCAAAATTCCTGTCCAAAAGTCTAATTCTGCAACAGGAGCAAAATCGTAATTTTGGGTCAAAACGATGTCCGCCGTTGGACCCGCTTTGCACCGAAATGCACGCCAGAACCTACGATCTCTAAAGTCGTCAAACTACATGTCTACAGATTTGTTTCGATGAGATGAACCCAAGGGTATGTCCAATTTTGGATTCCGGTGGGTCGTGCACAAAATTGCCCGTTGAGTGGGATTGTGGGCCCGCCAAAATAGCGCCCCGATCAACCTTCTCAGAATTGAACCAAACTTGGCATACAGGACCAGAAAAATATTTCAAGTCTAATGGTGCAAGTTTCGTCACAATTTTATGAGTGTGCACAAAGTTGTGACTTAATTTGCAAAGGGTCGATACGGGGGTATCTCGATGGATACGTACTGATTTCGTCGCCCACATGCAACAAAATCGGGTTCCGTCAGTTCCCAGACATCGACAACATCCATACGCGTCTTTCGATGTGTATAGTGTGTGACTACGTCGCCCGGTTTGTCGGGACGGACGTTGTATCGGGATATTTTTCTAATTTTCAAAAACAGAATTTACTATTTTTTGAGAACTTTAACTACGTGTAACTTTCTACATACTAGATGAAAAGTGAATTCAGAAGGTGCGTTATAATCTCGGTTATGTTGTCTTTGACTGCCTTCATTTAGTTTCTAATCAAGAAGGGCTGGAGACATATAAATAAATGCTCCACAGCGGAAGCATCGTCTACCGGCCGACCTACAAACTGATCTGAGATGTCCTGTCCTACCACAATAGGTACATGCTTCTTGTTCTGCCTGATACTGCTGCTGGTCTCTCTGTCTCTGAGCCTGGGCTAGCATATATGCCATGCCCCAGAACCAGAATACTAGAGAGCGGGGGACAGACATAGCCAGCTACGTACAATGAAGTGTACGTAGTTGGCGGTGTCTGTCCCCCGCTCTCCAGTATTCTGGTTCTGGGACATGACACGGTTTAAGTGGTGGCCTATACAGGTCTTGAAAATCAAGATGTGTGAGGGTTTCACTGAATAGATGTCTTAATCAGCACTCGTCCTTGATCTCTACTCGTGTCTTCTAATCTTTCTGAAACCTTGACCTGATCACATGCTTATATCCTCGATCTATCTTGGTCCTTCCTTATTGTTTTCCATGTTATTTCTTTAGCGGCATTGCTCCTGGTCCTACAGATCAGCAAGATAAAGCACCTCCAGTGAACCAACAGCAACCTGGGGACCAAGTCCAGCACTCTGGAGCAGCTTTCCGAGTTATACATTCTGGGAACCCAGAGCCCCCGGTTCAGCCAGTCCAGCCTGCAGAGCCTGACAATGGAACCCTGGTAGGACTCATCAGGGAATTTTTTGCGTCACAAGATCATCGGGGCAATGCCCTGCACCAAAAATTACAAAATGCCATGGGCAGAGTTAGTTACCAAGGGAACAACGTGGCGAACAGCTTCAAGCGCCTGAACCCTCCTTTCTTTGATAGCAGTGAAGATGCTATCGCTGCTGATGCTTGGCTTCAGGACATAGAAGTTATCCTAGAGGCAGCTAGGATTCCTGAGGAAGAGAAGGTGGCCATTGTGCGGCTACAGTTATTGGACTTAGCCCGCAGCTGGTGGGCGATGCTATCAGTTGGATTAGAAATGCCTGTTTTGTGGGCGGTGTTCAGCAACAAGTTCCAGACGAAGTATTTTGATGCAGTAGCTCGGTATGATCTACAGATGAGATTTCCTAATCTTAAGCAGATGGGAAGGATGGTCGATGTATATGCGGTCGAGTTTTCTAGACTTGGACGGTTTGCTCCTACCTTGGTGGCGACCGAATTGGATCGAGTCCAGTGATTCCAGCAGGGACTCCACCTTGAGATCATTATATCAGTAGAGTAGTTTGAGCACCAGACGTTTGATGCCATCTTACGAGCAGCAAAGAGGCAACCGTTTTTTAATAGGGATAGCCATTCATACCAGAACAGGGGTCTAAATCGATTATAGATTGATTATAGACCATCTGAGATCAATTTATCGATCGATCATAATGTATGTATGTGTCATGATACATGCATGCATGTAATATATCGCCGGCGCGCCCGCGTATACGGCTAGCACGCAAGGCGCGCATGTACTTAAACCACATGAGCGCATGCGAGTGCGAGCACAGTCTTATACCGCGTGCGTACGCACGCATGTTCTATAGACGCGCACCCGCACATATGCACACACGTGTTCTTTAGTCGCGTGCAAGCGCATACACGCCCGTTCGTGACATAGAACATACACGCACATACCCACGTGCGGGCACCCGCCCGTGACATAGAACACCCGTACGCGTGAGGACAGCCCCCTAAATATATGCTTGAGCTCCCTAACAAGGGCTGCCCTCCCTCTGAGCCTTCCTGCCAGTAACTGTGCTGCATACTTTTCAGAGGATAGTAGATCGAAGCGAAGGACGAAAGAGGTCTCATGGGTAGATGTCTTAGTCATCAGCACGAATCCCGGTAGCTAGGACTTTGACTATTGGAGCTCCTAGGAGGGCGACCACAGTCTCTTTGGTTCAGCACTCGACACCGATGTACCCTCAACAACAGAAGCAGAAGTTGTCTTCCGCAGTGGACTGCACTCATTATGGAAAGCCAGGACATGTAGTATCAGAGTGTTGTAAAGCACAGGGATTGTGCTTGGCTTGTGGAGCATCGGATCACAAGATAGAGTCCTGTCCGAATAGAGCCAGTTCATCGTTATCAAACCTAACCAGTCCATCGGTTAGAAGTCCAGCACCAGTACAGCAGCAGTACCAGCCTCCGAGGCTGTTGTCGTCTCAGGCTCAACAGTATGCCCAAGCTCAAATTCAAAATAGACAGAGAGATTTCTAGCAGAGGGACCAGCACCAAGACGGCAAGGTCAAGCGATGGCTCTGACCGTAGAAGAAGAACTGGCATCAGGTGAGGTGGTGGCAGGTATCATTCTCGTCAACTCTTTTCCAGCATCGGAATTATTTGATTCGGGTGCATCGTATTCATTTATGTCTGCACGATTTGCTATACGGATAGGACTGGAGTCTGAGTCATTATCAGTAAGGCTCAATATTCTTACTAGTAACGGCCTTGTGGGGGTAGATAGAGTCTTTTCCTCGTGTCGAATCACAGTTAGAGGTAGATAGTTCTGTAAGCCCGCCTTCCGAGTTTTATTTTTATTTTCTTTTGGTTTAAACATTTTAGTTAGCAAATAAATTTCTTTTGATTTACAAGGATGTTGCCAAATAATAACTTTATTTTAATATCTTGAGATTTGAATTTATACAATCGTTTAAAATAATATTTGATAAATCGATTTGAATCACAAGTATTATAGTTATATTTAAATTATTTGAGACATAAATATTTATTTAATTTTATGGTTATGATATACATCCTACAAGTAATTTGATAATATTAGCATTAATTTAATTTCTTATTATTCGTAATTGTTGGGTTTAGTTTCATGTCTAAAACTATCATTGAATGTTGTCCTAATTTATTGCAATATCGCTTTAAATAGGAATTATATATATGAAAATGTACGAATTTTTCTAATCAATATTATGATATTCAATTTTATAAAATTTATTTAAAGACTATTTAAAATATTAGATAGTATTTTAGAATAATATTATTTAGACCTTTTGTGCATTAAGATTTGATCAATCTTCTATTAGTTAGTTTAAATATATGGAAAGACCTATACGTGCTTATCTAAACTAGCTAACGTGGTAACCCTACTCACATATGTATATACCAACAGAGTATAAGCCAATCTCGTTCATCCCTCCCCCTGAAACCATGAACTCCTCCCCGCATCCACCTCCACACGACACCACCTTGCCGCCTTCCCAACCATCAACAACACCCGACCCCCGCCATCACCATGCCATACCATTACCATCACCGCATCTGTCTACGTGTCCATATCCACCAACTATAGTCGTGTCCGGATAGTGTGTCCGTGTCTTTTCCATCTTATTCCAATATTACAAATACAAAACAACCCCATGTCCGACAAACGGGACACCCAACCCAATCCTCGTGTCCGCACTGACAGGCCAACATCGACATTACCCTACCACCAATCTTTCTACCACTTACCTCGGCAGCAACTGCCGATGCGTTGCATCTTCTGACCGTCTAGTGGCCAGTCCACTGCCTACTGAGTGTCCGATCCGTGCCACGTCACATCGCACAATGTTGTGCACCAATCTTTCTTCAGTATTTTCCTCCGTGCCATGACGGAGCCGCCTACCGCTCCGGGCTGGGTCACCTCTCCCAGATCGACCGCCAGCCGAGGCGTACCCCAAGCGTCGGTCGCCGCCACGCAAGCACTGCTACATGCTCGATCTCGAATGTCCGACCTCCAGCGCCGTAGATGGGGCCACGGCAACCCGCCCAACCTTGTTGACGTCTCAGCTCAGCACCGCACAGAGCAGATCCATCGTGCCTCGTCTGGACCTCCACCGTATGGGTCGACCGCCAAGCGCCGTAGTGCCCCGTTCCTCGTATCGGCTCTGCCGGAGTCGAGGTGAGCAAGCTAACCCCTCTTTCCGTCTTTCTCTTCTTCTTCTCACTGATTCTTCATCCCTTTTCCTCTTTCTCACTCTCCAATGGCAGAAGAGACTTATTAGGGCTTTTACTAAAAGGGTAATTTGAGTTTACTAGTGGGCTTGGGCTAAAGCCCAGTATATTAACTAATATTAAAGATTGGGCCTTGACCTGAATTACTAGTATAATTATTATTAGCTAGGATTATGTTCTTATTATGATTAATAAGTTTTAAATGATGTTATCGTTGATATTATTTAATAAATATTGTCATTAGTTTTAATATTAATTATCAACAGTAAATAATTAATATTTTCATAAGATATATTATAAAAATTATATATTTATGGACATTGGGTTCTAATTTTATGGGCTCTAATATATTTATTTGCACATATATTCATATAAATAAATTTGGGCTTTTAGCCATATATTCTCTCGAGGCCATATATTTTACATATATGTATAAGTTTAATTGTTAAATAAACTTTTACAAAATATATGGGCATTGGTAATAATCATAAGTTGATGATTGGGCTTAAACTTCAAATAAATAAAAATATATATTTTTTCTTAAATAAGTCTCGAATATTAAATAAGTTTATAAATTATTTTCTAATTATTTATATATTTTTTCAAATCTATAAACTTTGCTTTCTAATTAATATTTCAAATAGCTATTATGTAAATAAGTATATTAAGAATTTCCCCTTTCAAATTCTCTCTTAGATTAGAAAGTTTTGACCACAACTAATCGTATTCTTATCTTCTTGTAAATCCAAATCCATGAATATCGACCCTATATAAGCAGGCCATTCTGGACTCAACAGGAAACCGGTCTCACCAGCCAAGGACCTCAGACGAGTACATCTCTGATAATTTTCATATTTGATTATCTCTATGAATCATGTACGTACTAGTGTTTTACATTGATATTTTATTGGTTCTTGACACGATGTTACACGTGATAGTAGTTATAGATTCTTTACATGTTGTTACACGTGATAGTAGTTATGGATTCTTTATATGTTGTTCGTGACCAATCTATTACTGTGTTCGTGACCTATTTGGATCCAAGAGTACTGGTCGGGCAGGGAAATACTCTAGACATATAAACAAACCCAAAATCTATTCGTGTCTGATAGCAGTCGCACACTTCACGTTTGGGGTGCCGGATCTTATTCGTGCCTGATAGCAGTCTCACATTTTATGTACGGGGTACCGGTTTACCCTTAGCCGTTTACATGTCGAAGTAGTATTTCCACTCACTAGATAGGTAAAGTTTCTGGTTCTACAGTATACATTACTAGCTACATATCTACTATGTTTTAGTACTCACTTGTCATTTCCACCATGCTCAGTTCTTGTCATGATTCCATGCTTATCTTTTCATCATGTATTTCATTATTATTTATAGATTTATGGATTTCATTATTTATTGATTCTGTTGTGAGAATGTACTCGTTCCATTCCTGACTGGAAACCAACATTTTTAGGTTAACTGTGGCTTCACTTAGCATTGGGAGATACGGGTGTACTTGCAGACCAAAACCTAGAAATTAGATATAAGTGGTATCATTTTCATTAATTATAAGAACCTTGTATTTTCTTTAAATATAAATATTGTAAATGTTGTATTAAATTTAGAAATGTGAATGAGCAATAAAGTTATTCTTTATGGGATTTTGAGCATCATGACCTTGACAGCGTTCTACCGCCGACTCTGCGGCGTAGGCTAGCTTGGACACGTCTCGTATCCGAAAAAGCGAGTGCTGGTCGTGACAAGTTTTTTGGTGGCCCATGCAGGTCTACTTTCGCAAAAGATTGCAAACTCGTGATAGTACTTAAGTTAGTCATACTATTGCGAGCCTGCGACTAGGAAATGCTCATTCACAAGTTAGGATTAAATTAGATTTTAGGAGAATGGCTAGGACTAGAAAAAACCTTGTCCAAAATGACTATTGGGTAGTTAAAGATTGTTAATAGGTCATGCAATATATGCAATGACTTTTTTTAAACAAGTTGAGAGATTTCATAGATAGACTATTGCCTTTTGATATGACGATAGGACCCAAGGTGGGTAGACTATTCATTCTGTAACTTAGGCTTTCCTATAATTCAACCCCGATAATTGTCCAAATTATCCTTGTTGTCCCTCTAAACACTATCATTGTTTGACAATTTAAATTTACAAAAAAGTAGAATATTATTTACCATGGAGTAATATTTCAAGTATTTGCAAAAATTATCAAATTTAGATCTTGTTAAATATATCATAAGTATTTTTATAAATAACCAGTATTATTCTGGAATGATTTCAATAAATATAGAATGCATTGGATTTATATTTATTTGATTTAATTTTACTCTCGAGATGACTAATAGAACGAGATTATATTGAATTCCCAGTCATCTTCCTTAAACTTTTTGATAGTTTTATTTTCAAATATGCTTTCCTCCATGAACATATATTTTTATCATAATCGAATTGTTGCAATTCTAGAATCCCCCTTAAAAATTTTACGGATATAGCTGAAATAAATTTGATGACTTACGAGGGCAAGACAGCAGCGCACTGTCGCCATTATTTGAGTTACCGAGACTGCGGGTTCACTGCAGCTAGCAACGCACTGGCGTGGCATGACCCTAAGTTGGAGTAATTTCAAGTAAGAGTATATTATCAAATATTATGAAAGCTATGCCTTGTTTGTTCTATTCTATCTTGAGTTATTATGTTAATATGGGATAGAGTTAATTAAATATTCGATATCATATTGTATTTGTGCCATGAAAACCAAGAGTCTACTACAGCCAGGTGTACACTGGCGAGGCATAAATTCTCGGAAAAGTGACTTCACGTACACATATGGTTCTCGAAATATTATAGAAACTACGTCCTATGGGCATATGACTATTGGTTTCATGGTTTGTAACTTTCATGCATTCACTTAAAATTTTGATTTAGTCTTTATCCTTTCATTCTTCTTAACATGATTATCACTATCTGTCTTCCTAGTAACCTTTTAAACCTTAGAAGGATTTGATCACCCTTGTCCTTAAATTTCGAGGACAAAACTTTTCTAAGGTGGGTAGATTTGTAAGCCGCCTTTCGAGTTTTATTTTCTTTTGGTTTAAACATTTTAGTTAGCAAATAAATTTCTTTTGATTTACAAGGATGTTGTCAAATAATAACTTTATTTTAATATCTTGAGATTTGAATTTATACAATCGCTTTAAAATAATATTGATAAATCGATTTGAATCACAAGTATTATAATTATATTTAAATTATTTGAGACTTAAATATTTATTTAATTTTATGGTTATGATATACATCCTACAAGTAATTTGATAATATTAGCATTAAATTAATTTCTTATTATACGGAATTGTTGGGTTTAGTTTCATGTCTAAAACTATGATTGAATGTTGTCCTAATTTATTGGAATATCGCTTTAAATATGAATTGTATATATGAAAATGTGCAAATTTTTCTAATCAATATTTTGATATTCAATTTTATAAAATTTATTTAAAGACTATTTAAAATATTAGATGGTATTTTAGAATAATATTATTTAGACCTTTTGTGCATTAAGATTTGATCAATCTTGAATTAGTTAAGTTTAAATATATGGGAAGACCTATACGTGCTTATCTAAACTAGCTAACGTGGTAACCCTACTCATATATGTGTATACCAACAGAGTATAAGCCCATCTCGTTCATTCCTCCCCCTGAAACTATGAACTCCTCCCCGCATCCACCTCCACACGACACCACCTTGCCGCCTTCCCAGCCATCAACAACACCCGACCCCCGCCATCACCATGCCATACCATTACCATCACTGCGTCTGTCTGCGTGTCCATATCCACCAACTATAGTCATCTCCGAACCGTGTGTCCGTGTCTTTTTCATCTTATTCCAATATTATAAATACAAAACAACTCCTTGTCCGACAAACGGGACACCCAACCCAATCCTCGTGTCCGTGCTGATAGGCCGACATCGTCATTACCCCACCACCAATCTTTCCACCAACACTTACCTTGGCAGCGAACGCCGATGCGTTGCTTCTCCTGACCGTCGAGTGGCCGGTCCACTGCCTACTGAGTGTCCGATCCGCGCCACATCACGTCGTACAATGCAATGCACCAATCTTTCTTCGGCATTTTCCTTCGCGCCGTGATGGAGCCGTCCACCGCTCCGGGCTGGGTCACCTCTCCCAGATCGGCCGCCAGCCCAGGCGCGCCCCAAGCGTCGATCGCCACCACGCGAGCGCTGCCACGTGCTCGATCTCGAACGTTCGACCTCCAGCGCCGTGGATGGGGCCACGACGACCCGCCCAATCTCGTTGACGTCTCAGTTCAGCACTGCACGGAGCAGATCTGTCGTGCCCCGTCTGGACCTCCGTCGTGTGGGTCGACCGCCAAGCGCCGGAGAGCCCCGTTCCTCGTATCGGCTCCGCCGGAGTCGAGGTGAGCCAGCTAACCCCTCTTCCCATTTTCCTCTTCTTATTCTCACTGATTCTTCATCCCTTTTCCTCTTTCTCTCTCTCCAATGGCAGAAGAGACTTATTAGGGATCTTACTAAAAGGGGAATTTGAGTTTAATAGTGGGATTGGGCTAAAGCCCAATATATTAACTAATATTAAAGATTGGGCCATGACCTGAATTACTAGTATAATTATTATTAGCTAGGATTATGTTTCTATTATGATTAATAACTTTTAAATGTTGTTATCATTGATATTATTGAATAAATATTGTTATTAGTTTTAATATTTACTATCGACAGTAAATAATTAATATTTTCATAAGATATATTGTAGCAATTATATATATATGGATGTTGGGTTCTAATTTTATGGGCTCTAATATATTTATTTGCACATATATTCATATAAATAAATTTGGGCTTTTAGCCATATATTCTCTTGAGGCCTTATATTTTCTATATATATATAAGTTTAATTGTTAAATAAACTTTTACAAAATATATGGGCATTGGTAATAATCATAAGTTGGTGATTGGGCTTAAACTTCAAATAAATAAAAATCTATATATATTTTCTTAAATGAGTCTCGAATATTAAATAAGTTTATAAATTATTTTCTAAGTATTTATATATATTTTCAAATCTATAAACTTTGTTTTCTAATTAATATTTCAAATAGCTATTATGTAAATAAGTATATTAAGAATTTTCCCTTTCAAATTCTCTCTTAGATTAGAAAGTTTTGACCACAACTAATCGTATTCTTATCTTCTTGCAAATCCGAATCCATGAATGTCAACCCTATATAAACAGGCCATTCTGGACTCAACGGGACACCGGTCTCACCAGCCAAGGACCTCAGGCGAGTACATCTCTGATAGTTTTCATATTTGATTATCTCTATGAATCATGTACGTAGTAGTATTTTACATTGATATTCTATTGGTTCTTGACACGATGTTACATGAGATAGTAGTTATGGATTCTTTACATGTTGTTCGTGACCAATCTATTACTGTGTTCGTGACCTGTTTGGATCCATGAGTACTGGTCGGGCGAGAAAATACTCTAGACATGTAAACAAACCCAAAAACTATTCGTGTCTGATAGCAGTCGCATACTTCACGTACGGGGTGCCGGTTCTTATTCGTGCCTGATAGCAGTCTCACATTTTATGTGCGGGGTACCGGATTTACCCTTAGCCATTTACATGTCGAAGTAGTATTTTAACTCACTAGATAGGTACAGTTTCTGGTTCTATAGTATACATTACTAGCTACATGTCTACTCTATTTTGGTACTCACTTGCCATTTCCACCATGCTCAGTTCTTGTCATGATTCCATGCTTATCTTTTCATCGTGTATTTTATTATTATTTACAGATTTATGGATTTTGTCATTTATTGATTCTGTTTTGAGAATGTACTCGTTCCATTCCTGACTGGAAACCAATATTTTTCAGGTTAGCTGTGGCTTCACTTAACATTGGGAGATACGGGTGTACTTGCAGACCAAAACCTAAAAAATTAGATATAAGTGGTATCATTTTCATTAATTGTAAGTACCTTGTATTTTCTTTAAATATAAATGTTGTATTAAATTTAGAAATATGAATGAGCAATAAAGTTATTCTTTATGGGATTTTGAGCATCATGGTCTTGACAGCGTTCTACCGTCGACTCTGCGGCGTAGGCTGGCTTAGACACGTCTCGTATCCGTAAAAGCGGGTGCGGGTCGTGACAAGTTCTCCGCTAGATTGATAGAATTTCAGATGGCCGACTATGATGTGGTCCTAGGAATGAATTGGTTGAAGGATCAATACGCAAGAATAGACTGCCATATTGGTGAAGTACAGGTAGACAACTCTAGAGGGGGTGAATAGAGTTTATAACGAAAATTATCAATTAAAAACTTAAACTCTTTTCACCAACAAAATAATCAGAGTAAAGAAATGCGGAAATAAAGTAGTAGAGAGCGAACACAAACACAGCAAGATTTTTAACCTAGTTTTCCTCGTGGAGGACTAGTCCAGGCCTGAGAACTCTAGCTCAGGATTGAAATCCACTATTTGTGAAATAGGGTTACAATCACGTGCCTTTTCACAGAAGATCATGCCAAACTTCTTTCAATGATCGCTGTAGCAAAACTTAATTGGACTTTTCCAAGTGACTTACAACTTCTTGCACTTCAAACTTCTAGCTGAATCGTACCGAGCAACTTGGACGGTTGGAAAGTTTGAATGCTAAGTAGATGGGAAGGTAAGGCTCTTTAATATGTAGGCTATGTAAGAGAAGAAGAAGAAAATATTGGATGGTTTAAAATGAGAAAAACCAAGGCCTATTTATAGGGTTCGGGGTAGGCAGAATTCGGCCAAAATTCTGTGTGTAGAATTCAAATTTTTGGCCGTTGGACAACTTGCAGTGATCAAGACCTAAAAATCAGCATCCTGTAATTTAGGGGACTGAGTTTGGCCCGAACTCTGTGTGGAGGCAGAGTTCGGCCCGAACTTTGTCTCTTATGGACAGAATGTTCTAAGTGGGCTTCTGGATGAATGGGCTGATTTGGATATTGGCTAAGTAAACCTATAAGGCTATGTCTAGCCTAAAGTTGCTCAGTATGACCCAACGTACAACATCCTATACTCAAAAAATAGTAAAAACACAGACTCCAGTATACATAAAATAGTAAATCTTGAGACAGCTGTAGTCTTGAACCAATGAGCGGAGTTGATTGATTTAGAGCTTCATGTGTCAGAGTGGACTATAACAAATATTGTTTTATTAATTTTTAAGATTAGGTTGACTGTGATCTGGTTTGGGTCAACAATCTTTCCCATTTTGATAATTGACAAAATATGATATTTGCATGTCTCAATATTCATACCTGGACACGTTATGGCTCTCCCGTACTTGAACAAATTTGATCCCCCGTAAAATAATATTTCCTGTGACAAGTTCTCATCCAAGTATACATATACATAATATACATATACATAATTCATAGTGCTAAGGCAAATATCAAGTGTTATCCCCCTTTTGACAAACAGCAAAATGGAGACAAAATAGAGAAGTAATATAAATGCCATCCACATAATAAAAGATAACATACAAGTAGTAGTTCTAAATAAGAGTAAACTGAGCCATAGAGTTTGAAAAACATAAACACATAATCAAAAGAAACATAGTAGCAAATAAAAAATAGTCCTTAAGCATCAATGGCGATACAAAAGCCATATCCATCAAGGAGCATGAGAAGGCCCCGCACCATCGAAATCGGTACGACGGGGATCGACAAATTCAGAGGTCGGATCAAGGTAGCGACGAATCCAAGAATCGTCAATACGATAAACATCGCGAGACGGATCACGCATCATCAGAATCGGCATCGTCGGATGGGAGGCCATGGAGTACTGAATGTCATGGATGGATTTGCTAAGCGTACTCATCTGCAGTGTGGTACGGTAGTCCATCTGCGTCTAGCGGTCATCCATCTCAGCCCAGCATTCGTCCTCCAAACGGAAGCGATCGCGAAGCATAGTCTGAATAGAGTCCAATGTAGCAGTGGACTCGAAAGCAGGGGAATCAGAAGCAGCAAAGGGAGCAGGAGAGTCGGGCTCCTCAGCAGCATCAGACCCAGAAGAGGCCATAGCAACAATAGTTCTCCTTGACTTGGTCAGATAGATAGGAGGGACAAGGACTAACACTGATCTAATGGGACGTGAAAGGCACGAAAGATCAAAGGAAGATACACGGTATAAACCAAGGATTTTGGTTTAGGCCTAGCACGAATTATCCAATCCATCATCGTGCGAGGAAAGTTGAAAGGGACGCAAAAATATAGAAAGAAAAGAGCAGTGATCTCAAAGTACGTGACTTCATCAGTCGATCAAGCTTTCGGCAAGACCGAAGAAAAGATAATGCGATAAAGTTCGTAAATGTGATTATTGAGATGTTTAGCCTTGAGTTTTCGAGGAGGGGCATTCGGAGAGCAAATATCCTTCTTGAAACTTTCTAAAGTGGTCTCACCAGAAAAGATAAAATCTCGGGCATCATCAAGCCATTCCCAAGTATTGGGGTCGGGCATACCAAGAAGGTCGGCTAACTCAAAATCATCAAAAGATATGTCTATACCGGCGACACATGAGTAGATGCGGTCGCGGTCATAAGTCATGTTACAATAAAACATTTGAATGGCATTCACATAGATAGGTTCACGAGTTGCAACAAGTTCATCGAGACACAAGTCACGAAAGTGAGGAAGATAGTCGAAAAATACTATAAACTTAATAGGGTGTCCGACAAATACACTATGATGACGAAAGTCGGTGAACCATGCGTTAGACGCATCTAAGGACACAAAAATACGGTCATCGTATGTGTCAGAATTGAGGGGTGGAGGTGGGTTAAAAAGAAGGTGTATCATGTTAGGAGGTGGAGGAATAGGTTGTGGAATTAGTTGAGGTTGTTGTTGAGGATTAGGTTGCAGGTTTGGTTGAGGATGAGTAGAGGATTCACCAATACTTCTCCTTTGTCTCTTTCCTCTAGCAAGCAACCTAGGTGCCATAAGAAAAATTGATAGAAAAGAAGAAAAAAGGAAGATATACCTCAATAAGAAAGACCTAAGATGGAGGAGAATGGGCCCAAGAGTGATCTCCTTGAGTTTGGAGAGAGATTTCCCAAAGATTGGAGTCTTCTAGGATTAGGGTTTTGAAAGAAATATGTATGGAGAGGTTTGGAGAGGACAATGGAGAGGAAAGAGAGAGAGAATCTCGAGTTTAAGACCACTTGGTCGGCTGGTCGGGTTAAACAGGAGCCATCGGATCAAAAACAGATCAACGGCTGAGAGGGTCCCGAGGTTCTGGAACAAGGAGGCCGAACTCGGCCCGAACTATGTGTGGGGGCAGAGTTCGGCCTAGTTCTGGTCCCTTGGGCCAGAACTCCAAGCAGTAAATAAAAACAAGATAGGAATAATTATAAGAAATTTAAGAGATGAAGTTAGAAATTTTTAATGGAATAGGCGATAAATAAAATTAACTATATAATAACTAAGGAGTTATGACATAAATCAATATAGTGAAGCTGCTATGGGGTAGCTTCAGGGGCCGGATCCCAACTAGTGGTAGTTCGAAGACTAGTGCACCGTGTGGCTTAGGCTTTTACGCCTTGTTGTCAGAAGGACCCTTTCGGCTTGTACCCATAGCAAAGTCAGCATAGAGAATCGTAACATAATCGATAATTACGTAGGCCAATTTAATGAATAACGGTTTCATCTAAAATTCCTAATTTATGACAAAAAAATTAAATTGCTCTTCGGATAGTGGTTTTGTAAAGAAATCGGCCAACTGATGATCGGTGTCAATAAATTCTAAATTGATAGTGCCATTCTGTTGATGATCACGCAGAAAGTGGTGACGAATTTTAATGTGTTTCGTGCGTGAGTGACATATGGGGTTCTTAGTAAGGTTGATGGCACTAGTGTTATCACAGAATATTGGAATGTGCATAAAGGATAGGTTATAGTCTGCTAGGGTTTGCTTCATCCACAGAATTTGTGCACAACAATGATCAGCTGCGATATATTCAGCTTCTGTTATTGATAGTACGACAGAATTCTGCTTCTTGCTAAACTAAGAGGCTAGAGCCTTGCCTAATAAATGACACGTGCCGCTAGTACTTTTACGGTCGACTTTGCATCCGGCGAAATCAGCATCGGAGTAACCAATAAGGTCAAAAGATGTTGATTTGGGATACCATAAGCCCACTGTAACCGTACCCTTAAGGTATCGAAAGATACGCTTTACGGCGGACATGTGTGATTCCTTAGGATTAGCTTGATATCGAGTACACATGCAAACGCTAAACATAATATCAGGGCGACTAGCAGTTAAATAAAGTAGACTGCCTATCATACCTCGATACTTACGTTGATCAACAGATTTGTCGCTTTTATCTGGTTCTAGTTTGGTTGTAGCAGCCATTGGAGTGCCGATCGGTTTGACGTTGTCAAGGTCAAATTTTTTTGGTATGTCCTTTATATACTTTGACTGACAGATGAAAGTTCCATGTGATGTTTGTTTGACTTGCAGTCCAAGGAAGTAATTGAGCTCCCCCATCATGCTCATCTCAAACTCGTTCTGCATACACTTAGCAAAATCTTGACAGAGAGTTTCATCAGTAGAACCAAATATGATATCATCAACGTAAATTTGTACTAAAAGGATAGTGTCTTTGAAAGATTTTATAAAGTGTGTAGTGTCAATTTTCACTTTAGAGAAACCTTTATCTAATAAGAAAGTACTTTGGCGTTCGTACCAAGCTCTGGGGGCTTGTTTGAGGTCGTAAAGTACTTTCTTTAGTTTGAAAACATGGTCGAAAAATTTGTGATTTTCAAAGCCGGGGGTTGTTTTATAAAAACTTCCTCCTTAATAAATCTATTCAAAAAGGTACTTTTGACATCCATTTGAAATAATTTAAAATTTTGAAAGTTGGCAAATGCACAAAGCATTCGAATGGATTCCAGTCTTGCAACTGGAGCATACGTCTCATCGTAGTCGATACCTTCCTCTTGGTTGTATCCTTGAGCTACTAGACGAGCTTTGTTGCGTGTAACTGATCCATCTTTATTTACTTTGTTATGAAAAACCCATTTCGTACCAACAATCAAATGATTAGCTGGCCTAGGAACAAGTTCCCAGACCTGGCTCCTTTCGAATTGGTTGAGTTCTTCTTGCATGACAGAAATCCAAAACTCGTCATTAAAAGCTTCCAAAACAGTTTTAGGCTCAATTTGTGAAATAAAGGCAGTGCTAGCAATGGAGTCTCTTAACGATGATCGAGTACTTACTTCGCGTGAAACCTTACTTATTACCAAGTTTTCTAGATGTGACGGCTTGAAAGAGAATTTTTCGATAAGCCCTCCAGAGAGTTGGTTTCAGTGATAGTATTCATCGGCGTAGTAGTTGATGGCTCAACATCATCGTCAGGAGTGGCTGATGTACTATTATCCTCATCAAAAGTCACATTGGTAGACTCTTCTATAATTAATAAGCGTTTGTTGAACACTCTATATCCCATGCTCTTGGAAACATAGCCGAGGAAAATACCATCGTCAGCTTTGGCATCAAATTTGCCTAAGTTGTCTTTGGTGTTAAGGATAAAACATCGATACCAAAAACTCTAAAATATGAAACATTTAGAGTTCTTCCAAACCAAAGCTCATAGGGTGTTTTCTTCGTAATAGGTCGAATGAGCACCCTATTTAAAATATGGCACGCTGTACTGACAGCTTCAGTCCAAAAATATTTCGGAAGTAAAAATTTATTCAACATGACTCTAGCCATATCGTCAAGAGTCCTATTCTTCCGCTCCATAACACCATTTTATTGAGGAGTTCTAGGACAAGAAAACTCATGATCAGAACCATTTGAGTCACAAAACTTTTCAAAATCAGTATTTTCGAATTCGCCTCCATGATCACTTCGGATTCGAGTAATCATGTAGCCTTTTTCGTTTTGAACCTTTTTAGCAAAATTTTTGAAAACAGAAATAGCATCGCTTTTGTTTGTAAGAAAGAAAACCCAAGTGAATCTAGAAAATTCATCTACTATAACAAAATCATAGAGATTTCCACCAAGACTGGCTACTCTACTAGGACCAAATAAGTCCATGTGAAGTAATTGCAAGGGTCTAGAAGTACTTACAGTGTTTATGGAATGAAATAAGGACTTGGTTGCCTTATTCAACTCACATTCGGCACATACCATGTCCTTTTTTAATGTGATGTCGGACAAGCCTCTTACTAACTACTCTGTCGATTGCCTGGATATAGTATCCATGTTAGTATGACCAAGACGCTGGTGCCACAACAGTCTCTCATCCTTGTGGGCGTAGAGGCATCTCCCTGCACTGTTAGTATCTCTAGAAAGATAGAAAATATAAATGTTATCCTCTCTTATCCCTTCAAAAGCGATGTCTCCCGTTGACCTATCATAAATAAAGCATTTATTTAATTTGTCCAAAGTTAATATCATATCCATGATCAACAAGGTGACTTATGCTGAGCAGGTTATGCTTTAACTCGGTCACTAGGCAAACATCCTTTATTACAGGAGAAGGAGGATGACCAATAGTACCATTACCTATGATGTACCCTTTTAGGTTGTTGCCGAAGGATACATATCCTTCCCTTTTTATCGATAGTGATGCGAAAAGATTTGCATCTCCCGTCATATGTCGCGAGCATCCACTATCGAGAATCCACTTGCTTTTAGTTAAGGAGGAAAGGTCCACCTACATCAAGAGTAGATGTGACCTTTGGTACCTAAGTTATTGTGGGTCCTGAAATGTTAGTTTTTGGCACCCATGTATATAGATTTATATCTACTAATCTTCTAATTCTACATTGTGGGGAGATGTGTCCGTGTGATCTATAATAGGTATAAGTAGCATGCCTATTTGTGTTGGGAGCATGTTGATGGTGTCTATATGCAGCATGGTGAGAATTGTGTGGAACAGCAGGATTATAATTATATGTGGCAGCAGGATGATGGTTATGTCTATATGCAGTATAGTGATGATTATGTCTATGTGCAGTATGGTGATGGTTATGTGCAGCATGGTGATTGTGCGTAGCAGTAGAATGATAGTTATGAGAGTGATTTCTATGTGCATGTGGTTTATGTGTTGTATGAAAGTTCATGTACATGTAAGTATGTTTACGTACTGCATATGGGTGACTATTTTGAGTAGTCTTGTGCTTTATGTGTGTCTTATGTGATTGGGTTTGAGGTTGAGCAACCTGTTTTCCCAATCTAATCTCTAATTTCTTAGAGGCAGCATGCAGTTCATTACACTTAGCATTTAAACCATCAATTTTAGCAATAGAAATCTTGTGTCTATTTTTTTCTTCAGCAAGCTCAGTATTGAGTGCTGTGATCTCACGTGTTTGCTTTTCAATAAGTGCTTCAGCATCATGTAGGCTTAACTTAGCTTAGACACCTCATTAGTGACTTCCGTGGGTGGAGTATCTCTAACATTATCAAGCAAAGAAGAGAGTTTTTGAATCTTGACTTCATAGCTTTTGATCTTTTCCTTGGCATGCTTATATTTACTAATGACTTTCTTGTGGTCATTTAGTAAATCATTGAACGCATCGCCAAGTTCATCAAAAGTAAAATCATTGAGAGTTTCGCTAGTTACCTTATCAGATGTTGCCATTAGGCATACATTTACAGTGTCTTGAGAAGGGTCCTTTTCTTCCTCGGAGTCACTTGCTTCGCTTTCATGCCAAATGCTAGTGTTGGCATATTTTCTTGAGGAAGACTTCTTGTATAGCTTCTCATATCGGTTGCTTTTTTTTGCGAATGGACAGTCTTTTCGGACGTGTCCAGTCTTCTTGCAGCCGTAGCACGTTGGTTCTACCTCGTCATCTTCTTGTTGTTCCTTCTTTCTTCGATTGAAGCGAAGGAACTTCTTGAAGTTGCTGACTAGAAGAGCTTGATTATCACCTTCCGAATTGTCGTCATCAGTCTCTTTAGGATCAACCCTTCGACGATGAGCTTTAAGTGCAATCTCTTTTGCCTTTGGAGCAGGCTCTTCGAAGTCTTTGAGGTCAAGCTTGTGAGTCATCAACTTTTCCATCAAAGTCTCCATAGACATTGGGGTGAGATCATTGCCTTCTATATAGCTGTTACCTTAGGGTTCCAAATCTTCGGTAGCCCCTAAGTAACTTGCGGATCTTCTCATGATTTGTATATTGTTTGCCGAGAGATGACAAGGGGTTGATGACGTCGAGGAATCTTGTAAATATTTGTGTGATCGTCTCATTAGGCTTCATCTTGAAAGCCTCATATTCTTGAGTGAGACGACTGATTTTTGACTCCTTGACTTGGGTGGTTCCTTCATGTGTCACTTCTAGAAGTCTTCATACTTCATGAGAGGTGGTGCATGTCGAGACCTTGTTAAACTCATTCCTGTCTATTGCACAAAATAAAGCATTAATAGCTCTAGCGTCTAGACTCGCCTGTTTCTTTTCCTCGTTAGAATATTTGTTGTGGGGTTTCTCGACAAGATCACCATTGACAACTATCCTGGCGGGCTTTTAGTAACCATCGGTAACAATGGTCCACAGGTCGAAGTCTAGAGACTTGAGATAAAAACTCATCCTTGTTTTCCAATTGGTGTAGTTTGTTCCATCAAATAGGGATGGCCTATGAGTGGACTGCCCTTCACCGTGATTGGAAAACATAGATTGTGTGGTTGCCATGGATCAGTTCTAGGATGTTAGTCCTTGTTGAGAGAACAGTGCTCTGATACCAATTGAAGTACAGGTAGGCAACTCTAAAGGGGGTGAATAGAGTTTATAACAAAAATTATCAATTAAAAAGTTAAACTATTTTCACCAACAAAATAATCAGAGTGAAGAAATGCAAAAATAAAGTAGTAGAGAGCGAACACAAACACATCAAGATTTTTAACCTGGTTTCCCTCGTGGAGGACTAGTCCAGGCCTGAGAACACTAGTTCAGAATTGAAATCCACTATTTGTGAAATAGGGTTACAATCACGTGCCTTTTCATAGAAGAACACGCTAAACTTTTTTCAATGATCGCTGTGGCAAAATTTGGACTTTTCCAAGTGACTTACAACTTCTTGCACTTCAAACTTCTAGCTGAATCGTACCGAGCAACTTGGACGGTTGGGAAGTTTGAATGCTAAGTGGATGGGAAGGTAAGGCTCTTTAATATGTAGGCTATGTAAGAGAAGAAGAAGAAGAAGAAAAGATTGGATGGTTTGAAATAAGAAAAACCAAGGCCTATTTATAGGGTTCGGGGTAGGAAGAATTCGGCCAGAATTCTGTGTGTAGAATTCAAATTTTTGGCCGTTGGACAAATAACAGTGATCAAGACCTAAAAATCAGTATCATGTAATTTAGGGGGCAGAGTTCGGCACGAACTCTGTGTGGAGGTAGAGTTCGGCCCGAACTCTGTCTCCTATGGACAGAATGTTCTAAGTGGGCTTCTGGATGAATGGACTGATTTGGATATTGGCTAAGTAAACCTATAAGGCTATGTCTAGCCCAAAGTTGCTCAGTATGACCCAACGTACATTATCCTATACTCAAAAAATAGTAAAAATACAGACTCTATTATACATAAAATAATAAATCTTCAGGCAGCTGTAGTCTTGAACCAATGAGCGGGGTTGATTGATTTAGAGCTTAATGTGTCAAATTGGACTATAATAAATATTGTTTTGTTAATTTTCAAGATTAGGTTTACTGTGATCCGGTTTGGGTCAACAATTGGCAGGATTATTTTTGGTATTCCAGGCGAACCAGAGTTTTCATTTTCCAGAAACGAAGTAGAACCTTCTCCACTAGTCTTGCGGATGGCAGTAGCAGTGGCAGTAGCAGTTCAGTTTCCCAGAGTAGTAGAAGAGTTCACCATTGATTTGCTTCCAGAGACGGCACCAGTGTCAGAGAGAGTCTACAGAATGGCACCTTCAGAATTGAAGATCTTGTACAAGATGATTGAAGAACTCAGAACCAAGGAATTCATTCGTGCTAGTGAATCACCTTGGGGAGCCCCAATGCTTCTAATGAAAAAAGAAGGATGGTACATCAAGATTATATGTTGACTATCGTATCTTGAACTCTGTAACAATCAAGAACAGATATCCTCTACTATGGATAGATGATTTATTTAATCAACTCAGTGTAGCGGCCATATTCTCGAAGATTGACTTGCGGTCAGGATACCATCAGATCATAGTTAGAGAGCAAGACATCCCGAAGAAAGCATTCAGATCAAGATATGGACATTGGGAGTTCCTTGCCATGCCATTTGGAGCGACTAATGTGCCAGCCGTATTCATGGACCTCATGAATCGTATCTTCATGCTCTATTTGGACCAGTTCGTAATAGTATTTATAGACGACATCTTAGTCTATAGCAAGAATGAGGCAGAGCATGAGCAGCATCTTTGTGTAGTTCTTCAGATTCTCAGAGAGCACCAGTTGTACGTGAAGTTCAGTAAGTACAAATTTTGGCTTGATCGTATTTCGTACTTAGGTCACATCATCACCAGAGGTGGAGTGGAAGTTGACCCCCAGAAGATAGCGGCTATAGAGTCATGGCCAGCACCCAGAACCGTCGTAGAAGTTCGGAGTTTCCTAGGATTGGCCGACTATTACTGGCAGTTTGTATCAGACTTTGCTCGAATTTCAGCACCATTGACTTAGTTGACCCGCAAGGATGTGCAGTTTGCTTGGACAGTAGAGTGTTAGAGTTCATTTAAGAAGTTGAAGCAAGGATTGATTACGACACCCATTCTCATGTTTTCGGATGGGACCAGAGGATTTTCGGTTTATTGTGACACTTTTGACAGAGGATTAGGATACGTCTTGATACAAATGGTAAGGTGGTAGCTTATGGGTCACGTCAGCTTCGTGATTATGAGAGAAATTATCCAATCCATGACTTGGAGTTAGCAGCGGTGGTTTTCACACTTAAGTTGTGGAGTCATTATTTGTATGGAGATCGGGTAAAGATTTTCACCGACCATAAGAGTCTTAAGTATGTGTTTACCCAGAAGGATCTTAATATGCGTCAGAGAAGATGGCTAGAGCTACTTGTGGATTACAACATCAACTTGCAGTATCTTTTGGGGAAGGCCAACGTTGTTGCAGATGTATTCAGCAAAACAGCCAGAGTTTATTTTCTAACAGCACAGCCAGAGTTGTTAGCAGATCTTCGAAAGATGGGTATTAAAGTTGTTCTTCCTACCAATGTGGCATTGATGGCCAGTATGCAAGTTCAGTCCAGTATAGTTGGAAGGATTAAGTTAGCTCAGTCAACGGATTCTAAGCTTTAGCGACTTAGGACAGAATGTGTAGCAGGACAGAGAGCAGAGTTATGTATTTACGAAGACGGTACACTTCGACATGGAAGGCGT
The DNA here is from genome assembly GCA_029216955.1 of Iris pallida. NCBI lineage: Eukaryota > Viridiplantae > Streptophyta > Magnoliopsida > Asparagales > Iridaceae > Iris > Iris pallida. The sequence goes on along the minus strand of JANAVB010008798.1, from coordinate 2,333,702 downwards.
CTTTGTGTACCTAGTGGTGATATCAAGCAAGAGATCATGGCAGAATCTCACAGTTCACAGTATTCAATTCATTCCAGCGGTACGAAAATATATCGTAATATCCGTCAGTATTTTTGGTGGAATGGCATGAAGAGGGAGATAGCCCAATTTGTCTCTCATTGTTTAGTTTGCTAACAAGTTAAGGTTGAACATCAGAGACCAGCTGGACTTCTTCAATCTTTACCGATCCCAGAGTGAAAATAGGAGCACATTACCATGGATTTTGTAACTGGGTTACCTAAATCCCCAGCTGGGAGAAATGCTATCTGGGTTATAGTTGACAGACTCACCAAGGTAGCTTATTTTCTCCTTTCAGAATTGGCCAGTCGACGGATCAGCATGCAGAGATGTACCTCAGGTAGATAGTCAGGTTGCATGGAGTACCAGTCAGTATTATATCGGACAGAGATTCAAGATTTACATCGTACTTTTGGCGCAGTCTTCAAGAGAGTTTGGGGACTCGTCTCAAGTTTAGTTCATCTTATCATCCACAGACAGATGGTCAGTCAGAACGCACGATCCAGACTCTTGAAGATATGCTACGATCATGTACACTTGACTTCGGTAGTTCCTGAAAAGATCACATGTATCTCGTGGAGTTCTCCTATAATAATAGTTTCCAGGCCAGTATCCAGATGGAAACCTTTGAGGTACTGTACGGCAGAAAGTACAGATCCCCGTTAGCATGGAATGGTGTAGGCAAGAGACAAATGCTTGGTCCAAAAATGATTACGCAGACTATCGAGGTAGTCAGGCAAGTCAGAGATCATCTTCGAGTTGTACAAGATCGCCAGCCTCATTGGGCCGATTCTCATCGGCGTCCCCTTGAATTTTCTATCAGCGACCACGTATTCCTTAGGATCTCGCCTACCCATGGTGTCATTCGATTCGGCATGCGGGAAATGCTTAGTCATAGGTATATAGGGCTATTTGATCTTCTTGAGCAAGTAGGTGATGTGTCCTATCGTCTCGCTCTTCCGCCGTCATTATGTGAGGTACATGATGTCTTCCATATATCCCAATTGCGATGGTATATCCCGAATTCGAGTCATGTCCTTGATCATTCGGAATTGGTTGTTGGTACCAACCTTTCATATGAGGAAAGACCCGTATTTATATTGGACCGAAGAGAGAAGATACTCAAGAACAAGACTATTAGTCTAGTCCTTGTTGCTTGGGGTCATCACTCTTTGGATGAGTCAACATGGGAACGTGAGGATGATATCCGATCGCGATATCCACACCTATTTAACTCATAAGGTATAATGTCTTCCTTATGCCTTATGCTTTAATTCTTTGCTTGTATGAATGATTGCTTGATTGACTGCTAGTCATAAATTGCTCGTGATTAGTATAGCTTGCCCCGATATCTCTATCCTCTTGATTAAATTTCAAAAATAAGGTGGGTAGAGTTGTCACTCCCATTTTTTGTTATACGTATTTTCAGTATACGTGTATGGATTCCCGACCCATATTTTGACTTGTCTAGCATGGCATGGCTTTATTTGGTCTTGGTTTAGCTCGCCTTGGTTTATTTTGGCTTGGTTTGGGCCAAGTGGTTCATTATGATAAACCCCCTTTATAACCCAACTCTACTCTTTCTCTCTCTCCTCATTACTCTTTCATTTACTTATCTTCTCCATTGATTCTCTCCCAAACCCTTAGGCAAGTGTCATCTTGCTTCATGGAGGAACTCCATTTTAATTGTTCTATTGTCTTTCCTACAAGCTTCTAAGACCCTTTAGTACTTAGCATTTTTTGTTTTGGAGGTTAAAATCTTATATATCTAAGTTTTCTCAAATCTTAGTTTTATTGGGTTTTGATCTCTCAAACTTTATTATTTTCAAGTTTTGATTGTTCCATGTTGTAAAGAATTTGATTTTACTCAAAATGGACCTTTGAACACCCGAATTTTGATTTTTTTTGAGTAATTTATGAACTTGGGAAGTTCATGGGTTCCATGAACTCATCTTCTCGGATTGGGAAAGAAGAACGGTGCTGGACGCATAGCATTTATATGTGTCCACAGCTGCTTTCCTTTGGGTGCATAGCCATTTGTATGTGCCCAAGGCCCCATGCTTCCTACTTGGGCACATAATCCTATATATGCGCCCAAGGACTCCCCTGTCTGGGCGCATAGCCTTCATATGCGTCCAATTGCACCCCGTGTTCCCTGTTTGGACGCATAGTTTTCTTTATGCGCCCACTTGGCATGAAAGATAGTCTCCAGACTTATCTTCCAATGCACCCTGCCTCACTCATGTGGGCGCTTGCATGTGGACGCATAGACCATAGGCGTATGCACTCTTTGGTGCATACCTTCCATATTATATGCTCTACATAATGCATTTAGCCTTGGGCGCATGCATGTGGGCGCATAGCCTTGGGCGCATGCTCTATATGCCACCTATTTGACCCCTTGTGCCATCTCTTGCAATTATCCATGTTTGTCCCCATGGTCCTTAGTGTGAGTTGTGAGTTTACTTGTATTCTTTACTTGACTAGTCCTATAATGTTATTTTCTATATTGTACATGTACTCTAAGCTTTAAACACGATCTTGGTATGGCACGTACACACTCCGATAACTCCTTCAGTAAACCGTCGTGGCACACTCTTGACTAGTAAATTCTTGGCATACAAGTTCCCTTAACATGAACACGACATGAAAACATGGCTTTACATGATAACTCTTGATAGTGATCCGTCGTGGTGCACTCTTGACAAGTAACTTGACACGATAATTCTTGAGGGTGGTCCGTCGTGACGTACCCATGACATGATAAGTAGTAACATAACATAATAATCTTGATAGTAGCCCGCCGAGGCACACTCTTGACAAGAAATCTTGATAAGTAATCTAACATGATAATCTTGAAATGTTGTTGCGACGGCCATCTCAACTTGCTAAGTAAACTCTCATCTTTACACTGTGGATGATTGTGTCTATACAAGCTACATGTCTTGTCTTGCATCATGTCTAGGATATGGATTCCTGATTTCCACGGTCAGGGATTCATACTGAATCTGACTAAGATAATGACTAGATTGATCAAGTAGTTCATAAAGAGATTTCCAAGCTACAGGCAGTCCCATTATCTAGGCGCTTTAATTGGACTTGTAGCATGCCGTCGAGTAGGGCACATTTCTAACGCATTGTCATGTGTTGCACCACCAAGTCACCTAATACAACTCTCTCAACTTGCAACTGGATAACCTGGATTAAGTCTGCTGGGATTGTGGCTGTTAGAACATCTCAATCCATCTTGTTAGTAACTAGGCTTGTGATAACCCTAGTTAGTTAAAGTATCAAGCCGTACTCCTTAATTGGCCATGATTGATGGATGGAGTCTAGTCTTGCCTAGATAGTGATAGCCTATGATTACTTTAGTACATTTACTGTTTATGCTTACCCTTATCGATAATCAATCAGAAACTAAGTTCTGTTCAGGTGAAGGGTTACAACCCCGGTCCTTGTTTGGTTATGGGTTGTAACCTGGTTACCGGAGTAGTTTCTTAGTTATCTTATCGTTTATCCCCCATGAATTCTTAACTCCAAGTTTCCTTGTTATTATTATGCCTTGTGATCTAACATGCTAGTTTTAGTTCTTAAGTGAAGCCTCCCTTGTGGCACTTGCTCTTTCTGGGGTCTGACCCAGCTGGTTTTGTATGGCCAGATTTCGGAGTAGATCTTGAGGATATTCCAGCCTTCCAGCAAGATGATGAATACTAGACGCCACCCTGGCAACGAGTAGGTTTTATTTTGCTCTCCCACTCTATTGTAAATTATTCTTTAGAGGCGTTTAGCCGTCGAGCAAGTGTTAGCTCATGTTGAAACTTATATTTTCTGTTTGCCTATGGGCTATAACATGATTGACAAATCATAGGGTTGATTATGTATGACTTAAACTCTTGCTAGTCTTCACAGTTTATATGACTAGCTTCATGATCATCTGAATATGTAATGTATGGGACGCCTTACTTTGTATGTCTGATAATCTATCATCTTGTAACATATGTTTACTTGCTTGAGATTGAGACACTAGGCTAGTTCTTGACCATAAGAGACTGTTGACTTGTAGTTAAACCCTCATGCATCTAGACAGCCGTGACCGTATATCGAGTTGGGTTACGCTTCAATGTACGTAGCTTGCTTGGAATTTCCTTTTTCTTTCCCAAGACCATATTGTCACTCATGATCAACTGTCGGAGGACAGGTCGTAACCACCTATACCCTATGCATCTGACGACAATCTTCCAGAAATTTGATATTCTTTTGGATTCCTGTCCTATCTCTGGGACGCCTTCAGAGCTCCTTAGGTCTAGAAGCTTTCCAAATCCTCCTGGCGATGCTCCACCTCCACCTTCTCCGGCTCCAGTTGTAGCCCCAGCAGACGCTTCAGCTGATCCAGCCCATGCAGCCTCGGGTCACACTATTGACGAGCTATATTAGCGGTTTGATGCATTTGTCACTCTTTAAGGATAGCAGCGTCAGGCCGATCTGACTCGTTGTAGTGACACTGAGTTCAGCAATATTTCTCAGGTTCAGGTCTTGAGAAATGCCATGGCAGACATTCAGTGGACGATGGCTCTTCATCCTACTGCATTGACGACTATCATCCCTCACTCTTCCTTTGACGGACTGAGAGTCGATGAAGATCCTATCTTCGTCTATTTTGACCCGACGACTGCATATTTTGATCCGACCGAGCCGCCTACTGATGTCGCTGGTGGTGCAGATAGTTGATGTGATGTTTTAGACTTAGTATTTTATGAATATGTCTGATGATGATGATCTGTAGCATAACTTTTTAGTTTTATGCATTTTAGTTTTTTTTTTGTAGTGACATTTTCTTTTATGTAAGTTGTTATTTTTCATATATTACTCCTACTGCTGATGTTCTAATTGCATACTACTTAAGTTGTGACTTTTCATTTCATATAATATATTGTATCACTCTTTTGTTTCTTTGTTGTTGTTTGGCTCATAAAATACGGGGGAGCCATATTTGGATTACATAACAAAGGGGAAGATGAGCATACCAAAATCAAAATTTTCAAGATTTCAGACAAGTCAGGTATATTTTCAAAGTTCAATATTAAATTGGTTATATTTTGGTATAGACTCAAAGTTTGACAATTATGAAAATGGGAGAGATTGTTGGCCCACTAGTCATGATCATACCTAATTCTGATAATCAATGCAACTTTGGTCACTACATAAAATGCATATACAGCTACAGGTTTCAAGTCAGAATGTCTACACCTACTGCTACAAGCTACAAAGACCGCGTCGTCATCAAGAACCAAAAGTGATGGAATCAAGATCAAGACTTTTACATTTTTTTTTGTATTTTATCTTTATTTGAGTCTAGGAAAAATATGTAAGATTGATCAGGATCGTTACTGGCTTAGCTATTCTCAGTCCACAAAAAATATAGCCTATCCTATCCATAAATTTCTATACAAAAGTCCACGACAAATATAGCCCAAAACCCAATAATTGGCCCAAAACATTTTTGTTAAAATTCTGAGAGAACTCGGCCAAAATGCGGCCAGGGTTCGGTCAGGGTAGTTTCAATCTATTTTTGAATTCCATGAATATATGTATCTAATGTTCGAATACGAGTTTTCTGCATCCGAACTCTGCCTGAACTTTGCTCGAATTCGGTTCATAAAAACTCTATAAATAGAGAGAAACTTTCACATTTCCAAATCATCCAATCTCATTCTCTTCTCTCTTCCTTTAAGTGTTCTCTACGAGCTACACTTTCAAATCTATCCTAGACTACTTTTAGCTAAGCCAGTATCAGTTCAGTTTAATTTAGAGTTTGGTTTTAAAAAGTTGTATCGGAGGCTATTTCAAAAAATGTTTTAGTTTTCAATCACCTTCTGGAGTCGGTAGTGCACTCGTCGCCAAGCACGGTGTTGTTGAAGTTGGTCGTGTACTTGTCCCCAAGCACGGTATTATAAGAGTTGTAAGCACTCAGTTAAAGCTTGTGCGATAGTGGATTAACAACGAGCAAGAGTACTCGAGACTAGATTAGTCTTCCACAAGGGAAACTAGTATATATCGCTGTGTCACTGAGTTTAAATCTTCTTAACTCTTTACTTTTACTACAACTCATATACTATTATTGATCTGCTCTTACTTGCCATATTACACAATTTTTAATATGTGATATTTATTCCGCTGTGTGCACACACTCTATTCACCTCCCTCTAGAGGTGCTCAACGGTCCTACAGTGTCTTCTTCTGCTTACCCAGAACGACATTTCCTCCTCCCCCTTCGATCGACTGCTGCTACTACTATTCTTTTGAGCTCTACTGGTATAATGCCTCATCGGTTCCATCCTTCCTCCACTCCAGCCCGCTACACCCCTGCCCGGTGTAGTATTTTGTGCTTAAAACACAACCAAGCTTTGATCCCCTCTAGACCCTCATTCTCCTGCTCCATCCAAGCTAGCCTCGGTAGATGTACGTCGCATTTAGTTTCGATCTTGATTTCTATCTCCTGTCCGTTCGGCGTAGTAATTGTCGTCCTCTCTACTACTCTCAAATCGTTGCTCTGGACATTCCTTCATTGACAGTTAGAGGTGCCTTCCCCAGATATATCTGTCACCATACCCTCCTGTCTATTCTCGTTGATGTTGTTAACTGCGTTGTAGAAGCATAAAAAATATAAGACTATGTACCCCACATGAAGAAGAATACTATGCGTCCACATGACAAAAGAAGCTATGCGCCCACATAACCTAAGGGAGGCTATGCGCCCATATGATCGAAGAGGGGCTACGCGCCAATATTGTTTTCATGCAGATCAAACATGCACCCAAGTGTGGGCGCATAAACTTACTCCCACACTATGCGCCCAAGGCAGCAGATCCCTATGACTCAGTCAACATGTGCACCGAAGCATGCGGCCACGTCAGTCTCCACGAGCAATCGTGCACCGAAGCATGCGGCCACGTCAACCCCATAATCTACCCACGATCATCCAGTGTCCATGCGCCTACACCCTATGCGCCCAAAAGGGTGTTATGCGTCCATAGTAAAATTAGTGTATTTTCTACCTGTGGGCGCATAACAGTCGTTTCAGTACAAAACGACTATAAATAGGGGTCTCATACCGCTTCAAAGACACACAGAACGGAGAGCATTTCAAGAGCCAAATTGCTGTCCTTCTTGCCAGTGAGCCGAGAGTTAGCAATTTTATTAGGTTTTCTTCCACTTTTGTAAATCGGAGTGTTAACGGAGTAAAAGAGCAACTGTCGCTCGATCTCCATCATCCCATTCCTCAGAATTCTTTTTGTACTCGGGGATCCTCAGTGCAGGATCTCTCAGGCGTACTCGATTTGTGGTACCTTGTGCCAATAAGAAAAGATAGTATTTCTTCTTCTTTTTTGTGTGTGTCCACAAAAATGACGACTCTGCTGGGGACTACCTTTTCCTCTGATGAGAAGGTGGTAATGCAGTCCGATACCGATAAAGTGGGGAGCACTCAGAAGATGTTGATCGTAAAATTCGATCAGCAGGCGTTCGACGAGATGCACTCGAGGGATGGCTCTACTTCCTCAAAATCAGTTAAGCGAAACAAGCCTCGCAAGACTTGGCTTCCAAAGGCTCGCGCTGCATATCCTGCCAGTGTCGTAGAAGATATGCAACCGAAAGGGAACTCCGTCATGGGGGAGCATAACCCCTCTACAGGAGCTCCCAATACGAAGAAGGCGCATATCGTTCCGGGCTCTACTAGCCTATTGACTTCCCTCTTGTGCAATCAACAACAGAGTGTTCAACACTCGAGACTTTGCAAAGGAAAACACTACGATGCCAAGAATCGAAGTGATCGATGCTCTGAACAAACTCAGCGAGGCTCGCAAATGAAGAAGGCAAAACTAGAAGAAAACAACACTATTTTCCAAAGCATGCGCCCAAGACAGCATGTAGGTGCATAACTCTGGCTAGAGAATTTCTGTCTTTGACAGGTTATGCGCCCAGGGCCATGCGCCTAGAGCTATGCGCCCATGCTCTGATGACCCGTTCTATGTGCCCACATCCAGGAGGGCCAGGCATGCTGCCAGGACTTCAGGAAAGCAAGTACCCAAGGGCATGCTCCAGGGTCTATGCGCCCACAGCAAAAAGACAGACCCCACCGCGTATAGCATGGATCACGGAACTTAGGTGTGGGGGATGCCCCTGCAGATAAACTAAGTCCGGATGTGCCAACTTCCCTTACAAACCCATATACAAAGCTCGGTGATGCATGTGACATGGGTTTTAAGGCAAAACTCCCTTCTGTCGATTTACGCGACATGATAAATCATAAGCGTAAAGCGAGGAAGGATACTACAATTCATGGCGTACATCCGTGTACCAGTATTGTCATCAAATGTTGCTGCTCTAAAGCAATGAAGGTGCCTCCGAGGCAGTCTGTGTTTCAATGACTGCAGCACTCTGATGATGAAAAGCTGTTATGTGTTTCATCGAACATGGCTTCATGGGGTCCTCCTTACGGGAGCCACAATCAAAGAAGGTGGACCACTAACCCAACCTTTTCTCTCAGTTCTACGAACAGAAGAAGAAGAAGTATGCCAACAAACAGCCAGCGAGTTGTTACATCTGAAGGAGTCTATATGGGTACTCTGTCAAGGACGAGATTCCGTATAAATGATGAGGACTCCCAAGCTGGGGGTGATGATCCTTCAGCTAGGGGTAGTATTCCCTCATAATCTGAAGCAGACGACCTTCACACCGAGGGTAGCCTTCCAGATGACGGGGGTAGCCTTCCAGATGACGATGATCTCTTCAAGTCTGACGGTGACTATCAACCTCCCTTGCCTGAAGACGAGGGCCTTTTCAACTCAGAGGTAAACAGTGTCAGCACCAGTTGTACTATCTTCTCTATTCATCCTCGCATATTATCTGCGTATATGGCGGATGGATAGAGACCTGAAGAATCCAGTGATCAGACCAACAAGCGGCTAGAGAGTCTTGAAATAGCATTTGCCAAGATCACTGATATGCTTACCAGTATCATGGTAGTCCAAACTGCTGGGCTGTTCCTCCACCTCAACCGAACGTCTCAGCACACGCTAGTCCGGCTCATAGCAACAACTCTCCTTCACTATAAAAAGTGTATCATTCCGTTCTGCCTCCTCCAAATCCCGTAAATGCTGGGGGTGGTCCTTCGCCAACGACGCTTGACAACCTACAACAGTCGTTTCTCAATATCTGCTCAATCAGCAGGATGTAATTCATTCTCTTGTTGCCCGTCTCGATACCATCTCACACAAAGACGAGCTTCAGAAGATGGGGATATCTCAACCTTATCCTCCTGAATGGAAGAATGCTACTTACCCTCCTAATTACAAGCTACTAACGCTAAATTCATTTGACGGGATGACTCCTCCTCGCCAACACATGATATACTTCAATACGCAGACTCTGCACTTACCAAGAGACGTTCCGTTCTTTTCAAAGGTATTTATCAGCACCTTACAGGGGGTAGCTTTTCAATGGTTCTGCAGTATGCCTGACGGTTGCATTAATTCCTTTAAAGACTTAGAGAGGTTATTCCTCAACAGGTTTTATGAGAGTAGCATACGTGTTAGTATGTCCACCCTTATTTGAGACCAAGCAAAGGAGGAGTTGTAGAAGCATGGAAAATATCAGAATAATAGTCCATGCGGCTCCGAATACGAAGCCCATGCGGCTCATATGGGAGTTGTCTTATACAGTTCAAAGGAAGACTCTCTATCTCATGCGGCTCGAGAGTGTATGCGGTTCAGCAGGAATATGCGGCTCGATCCATGCCACGTGTCCTACTGTGATCCTTCCCTACAGCTGGCCCTTTGAATAGTGGCCTTATTTAATGCTCTGACACGATTTGACGACTGTGGCGGCTCTGGCATAAAGTGTCATAATGGCTCTGCCATAATGACAGACGCTTCGGGAAAGGAAGAAGATCTCTGACCCGATCCGTCAGAAATCCTAGGTTGCCACATGGCAAATCTCATGCGGCTTAAATAGAGAACAGCTTCATGTGGCTCACTGAGAAGTCACCCTATATGACTAGCAGAAATCAGCCATATGCGGCCCTACTGAGAGCTCAGCCCCTGCGGCTCAATACAACGCTAGCTCATGCGGCTCGCAAAGACTATGCATATACAGCTCACGAAGAGTATCTCCCTGCGGTTCAAGTGTTGCCCATCCTATACGGCTCTGGCAGGACCCACAATCAAAACACGTGGCATCGGATCAATCAACGATTTAACCGAATCTCAACAAATATATTTGACATCATCATCATAATTACTGAGATCAAGGTATATCATTTATCATCAAGCCAACGGGACACGTGGCGAGCAATCGGATATTAGTAGAATCCATCATGGAGATTTAAAGCAGTTAACATTAATTGCTCACAAGATTCGGTGCTATCCTCATTAATGGCCGAGATTCATTGTAATCAGGATCAAGGGTTCAGATAGATTGAAGGAGCGCCGACATTCCAAACAAATGATCATTAGCGAACCCTAATGATCATACCCCACTCTTATAAATAGCCAGCATCATTTCTTTGCACAAGGACCGGCAACAAAAGAATAAAAATATACAGAGTCAGAGAGAGAATACACAGAGAGAGAGAAGCCAGGAGAGCAACAGAGGAGCAAAAAGAGCACTTCTTCGTCAATGCCAACCATCTTTTCACAAGGAGCCAAAGCTGCATACCGATCGTCCAAGGAGTAAGGCAGGGCTGCCGTCGCCTTTCCGAGCCTCTATCGTCATCCTCCAGAATCTAAAATAAACAATTGTACTTAGATTGCTGTACCTAGGTTTTCGTCCCTAGGCTTTCTTTGTACAAGCGAGTTTGTATTGTGAGTCTAAGTTCAGTCCTCCGATAATTGTTATGCACTTTTACAATCAATGGCAAATACGATGGCGACTCTGCTGGGGACTAACTTCTCCACGGCTGAGGAGTTGGTGACGCAATCGGATGCAGCCAAACTTGGCTCCACGCAACAAAAGATGGTCGTCCGCTTCGACCAACAAGCGTTTAAGAGATGCTCTCCGAAGGAAGCGCTGGCCCGGTCCAGAAGCGCACCCGCACGACAAAGGCTCGCAGAGAGTGGAGGCCAAAATCATTTGCTCCTCCCCAAGCCTCCGACGGTATACCCTCTGTTGCTCAAGACGGCGAGAAAGGACTCTTCTGCGGCCCCACTTCAAACCGTAGACAACTATGCTGTCCCCAAGTCCGGCAGAAGAAAATACTATGATGCTGGACTTGCAGGGGCAAAGAGGAACTCTACGCAAATTGAGCCGCATAGGGGTGCTAGCCGAGTGAAAAAGGCTCATGCGACCACATCCGCTAGCCGCATGGACAAAGCCCATGCGGCCACAGTCGCTAGCCGCATGAAGAAGAATCATGTGGTCACATCTGGCAGCCGCATAGTTTATGCAGCTACGGTCGCCAATCACATGGATGAAACACATGAGGCTACAGGAGTCAGTCGCTTGCAGAAAACCCATGCGGCCACTATTGCCAACCGCATGCGGCCAGCCTACACGGTCGTGACTCCTAGACACCCAAAGACAACTCATCCGATAGCAGAAGACGACCGCATGCAGACAGCCTGCACGGTACCCAACTCTAGCAGCATAGCATCCGTTCCACGCTTCTCTCGATCAGTCTTCGACCGTCTCTCATACGGTCCCAACCCTGATGATTCTCTGTATGATAAGCCAGACTCTGTGGCATTCAACTTGGACTCCTCCTATTACGACCCACAAGTGCTAGAAGGAGGAAGTCTAGGGCAGCGCGGGCTCATCGAGCCCAGTCAGCTGTCCCAATCTCTGACTATCGGAGCGTCCCGTTGACTATCACACGGGCCTCGGATGGAAAGTTGTATACAACCACTCAAGTCCAGCCCCCCATGGCAAACAGACAGAGTGGTTCCTCTGACCTGCGGGAGACGATCCTCCACAAATGCAAGGAAAGAGAAGGAGTGTCGGTGTGCAAAGGGTCCTCGCTTGGACATCGCTGTACCCAAATCATCGTCAATTGCTGCTGCAATAACGCGACAATGACGGAAGCTCGGCCATCCGCCTTCCAAAGGCTACAGCACCCGAACTCAGAAGATGAGGCACCTCCTGTTGTCTCCTGCAATTCTGCTCAAAAAGTTCCTGCCGAAGAGAGGAGGAAGAAAACGAGCGTCTCCAGTCTGAAGATATCAACCATTACAACTAAGAAACTGTCGTCTAAACAGTTGCCCTCCACTGGTGTATACCAACACACCCGTTCAAAGACGAAATTTACCTCGATAGGAAATTCATCATCCACATCGCTGGAGGTTGAAGGAGCTGGGGGTAGCACTCCTCCGAACATCCGCAACAATCCGATGTTCTAAGGAACCGAGTCCGTACAAACAACTCTTCCATCAGGAGCAACGGACGCTGATGCCCCCGAGGACATCCGTAACTCTCAAGACAAGGCAAGCTCTGAAGCTGGGGATACCATTCCCTCCGAGTCCGAGCCCAAAGAGAACATTCCCACCTATCCCGATGACTTCTCGGTGCATGGGTACGACTCAGAGGGCACATCCTCCACCGTTCCTTCCATCACTCCTCACGTAAGAACGGTGTTCATGACGGACAGCGATCAAGGTGGTTCCAGTGATCGCCAGCGCATCGACAGTCTCGAAGCCATATTACTTGCTTTGGTCAAGTCTGTAGACGAAATTAAAGCGGCCCTGCCCACTTTACAAGGAGGAGCGCATGGTCAAACAAACACGGGCCCCGCGGTCAATATAGATTCGAACTCAGCGGCACCAAACCCGAGCAATAATCCTCCCAAAATAACAGCCCCCGTCGCGACAGATGAGACCCGAGAAGTAAGAAGAGAGGTCCAAGAGCTCCGTGCCATGTTTCATGCCCGAGAAAACGCTCAAGATCTCAGAATACGGCAACCATATCCTGCTGAGTGGAGGGATGTTCCATTCCCACCAAGATATAAGCCGTTCAACATCAACCCGTATGATGGCAAAACCTCAGCAAATCGATACATCACTTACTTTGAGGTCACCACCGACCATCTGCCCCATGAAGATGCGATCCTCACACGGTTATTCATTGGAGCATTGGAAGGAGTCGCCTTTGATTGGTACCGCAATCTACCGGACAACTGCATCCATTCCTTCGTCGGCTTCAAGCGCATGTTCTTGGAACGATTCTATGAAGTAGGACAAGACATCACTATGTCCACTCTCATGGACGTCGTCCAAGGGGAGAAGGAGCTAACAAGGAACTACATCGAGCGGTTCCGCCAGACCGCCATGAAGCTGCCTTCCGGAAATCCGGATTCTTCTTTGATCAAAATCTGCCAAAAGAGACTGCTTCCAACGATCAGTCTCTGGATGGGCGAGAGTCAATTCAAAGATTGGAAGGCATTCATCATCAGCGCCACAAGCGCTGAAGAACGACTGAAAAAGGCCCGCCAACTGGGGTTGCACATATCAGAAGGAGAAAATAAGGGCAAGCGTCTTAACAACGATAATGGGGGTAACCCCTCCAACAATCGGGACAGCAAGGGAAAATAAGCTATGGTGGTCGACACGGCCCAGAAGCCCGAGCCACAGCCAGCAGACAAGCAATGGCCTCAAGTCACTTACTCTTTCGAAGATGGCCACGTCAAGCCTATCTTAGACATGCTCATACAAGGAGGTAGAATTCAGCTTCCTCCACCAAGACGGGAGCCTCGGCCGGCTGATTTGGAGAACCCGAAGTTCTGCCATTACCACCGTTATGTACACCACGCTACACATGACTGCTACCAACTAAAACGGTACATCCAAAGCCTCATCGATTCGAACGCTCTGGCTATCGACTTCGAAGAGGTAACCGTAGCAGCCAATATGGTGTCCGTACAATTCGGCAACTTCCCTCCAACGGAGACTCAAGACGGGGTAATTCCCGTCCCTCTCGCGACAATGGAGATTACCAATCTTCCTCCGCCCCGAGAACAAGCTGCTGGTCTAGTACCTCTCACCACCTCAAGAGGAGAGGTCATGTGGGTCCATCCAGACTTGGTGTCAGAAGTAACTCGGCCCACACCATCTCCTGCCAACAAAAAGAGTGGGAAAATCAAGACCGGCCGCACCGTTTCAGCAGACAACGAGGAAGCTACAGCCGTCGTCACGCGGTCCGGAGCGCAATCCCAACCTGTGGTTGATAGTCCAGCTAAAAATCATCAACCCACTGCAACTGATGCTCTGGGACCGGCTCAGCCTTCGACGACCGACAAGCCTAGGCCGAAGGAGACTCGCTTCGACAAATCTCTCCGAAAGGACGCAGCCCAAGGGCTAGAGAGGCCCTACAACTTTGACATCTTAGCACAATTGGCTAACACTCCGGCCAAATTGTCATTGTACGAACTCCTAAGGCTCTCCAAGGACGTTCGTATTGCACTGAGCGAAGCACTCCAAAATGCCGATGCCTATCTCGCTCAATCTAACCTCACTGGGGAGAACTCACCCATGGATCTCCAAGATAGTGCCTGCACGGAAGCAATGCCCAACATCGTCTTCACTCCGTAGGACATGTTCATCAAAACCAACCTACATGATCGCCCGCTATACTACACGGGATACATCGGCGACGTGAAGGTGGATCGGATGCACATTGATCCAGGCTCTTCCATAAGCATCATCCCGAAAGGTCTGCTCAATCATCTTCGCATCCCAATGCATCGCCTGACACCTACAAGCACCGCCATCAGCGGTTTCAATTCGGGCAGGAGCTACCCTATCGGGAAGATTCGTCTGAAGTGTCAGATTGGCGATCTCCAATCCGAGATCACCTGCTACGTCATAGATGCAGACACTTCTTACAATATCCTCTTGGGGCGCCCATGGATACACGATTATATGATCGTGCCTTCCACGCTACACCAGTGCTTCAAATATGTCGACAAACACGGCTTCGTGAAGACAGAGTTTGCTGACATCGATCCCTTCAAAGGGGTCGAATCTTACTACTCGGACTCCTATTTATACGAAAAGTCGAAGAGGCACCTGGATGAAGGAGACGCACAAGCTCATACTGAGACAGCCACGGGATCAGAAGGGCCCCTGACGATCCACCTCCAAGCTCGCAAACCGGGCAAGTCTGCACCCCTCACCGCCACTCTGCGGAAGGACGCGATCAGCCTCTCGGCGCAAGAGGAGCAGATGATAATCCGGCTGCCTAGATCCAGCCAAGTGCGGAGACCCACAACGGAGCCACTAACCATCAGGTTACCAAGAGTCAGTCAACCACAAACAGAGAAGATCAACCCCTCGGACAGGCCATTGACAATATGCCTTCCCAAGAAAGGTTGTCGCTTCGATACAAGGTCTGACACTTCCAGCGAACCAGCCACTCCTCGCTCCACATCGAATGCCAAACTGGGGGTCGCCAGTCTGCCAACTACTCCACGCTCTGCTCCATCAACTGGACCACTGACGATCAAGCTTCCTAGGTCGTCCTCTCAGTCTTCGTTCACACAGGGGGTAGTCGAAGAGGAACCGGAGCTAGCCAAGTATGTGGCCTGCCCATACTAATGTCCCCTTCGCTGATGATGTAATCCCCCTAGAAAAGATACCTTACTTCATCAATAAAGGGTTATCTTTGAACTACATCGAGCTCAATAAGCTATGTACGATGTATGCTGTGGAACACGGCATAGGCGCTCACCTACACACACAGGTGACAAATGTGTACACCGTAATCCAGCTTACTCCAGTAGAAGACGCCTACCGAATACACAAGGGAGAAGATCATCCAGTCATCTTCGGCCGGACGAACAACCCTCATCCCCGCACCATAGAAGAAGACGACCTCGGGTCAGATGCCGGGAGACTGCCTCTGTATCTCTATAACCCTCAATCCAAATATCTCATGCAGAAACAGGGGTATGATCTAAAGACTACGCCAGGATTGAACTATGGCACTGGGCGACGATTACCTTTGAAGCCGCCAGTCCCGGCGGGTAAACCACTGGAACTACTATAACAAAACTCGATGTGGGTTAGGGTATGTAACGCCTACTACGACCCCGAAAAGTTCAGATGAAGAATGCGACTGGCAGTCACATTCAACCGGATCACCAACTTCCGACTCAGATACCAGCATCGGAGATGTGTTCAGACAAGTCATGTCAGTCAACATGACGTTCGCCGACGCTTACGAGGAAGACGAAGACATCCCCGAAATCCTCGAGCTAGAGCCATGGGCCCAGCAATTAGACTGCACAATGGAAAAAGCGATTCGAACTGAGAGAACCTCCTACTGAAGATAAGGTCATACAAGTGGATCTCGGCAGCGAATCTTCTCCAAAACCGATCTTCATCAGTGAAAGCCTAACCAACGAAGAACGGGAAGTCGCTGTTAGAACTTGTCAGGGAGTACATTGATGTGTTCGCCTGGAGCTATGAAGACATGCCAGGGTTAAATCCTGACATCGCTCTTCATAAACTCAATATTCGTCCAGATGCGAAGCCAGTCAAACAACAACAGCGACGCTTCCGCCCAGGCATTATGGACGCAATCGAAGCTGAAGTCAACAAACTAATAGCCAGCAGCTTCATTCGTGAGGAGCAACATCCCGATTGGGTCGCCAATATAGTACCTGTCCTCAAGAAGAATGGAAAAATTCGAATCTGCATCGACTTCCATAACCTAAACGAGGTATGTCCCAAAGATGAATTCCCCCTTCCTATCACAGACATCATGATCGACAATACCTGCGGCTTTGAGCGCATGTTATTCATGGATGGCTTCTCGGGATACAACCAAATCAAGATATCTCCCGACGACGAAATGCATACATCATTCCGAACACCGATTGGCACGTACTGCTACACAGTCATGCCTTTCGGTTTAAAGAATGCTGGCGCCACATATCAAAGAGCTATGAACATCATCTTCAGAGACCACTTACGCAAGACGGTGGAGTGCTATGTTGATGATATAGCCGTCAAGAGCCGTAGCAAAGGAGACCATCTGCAGGATCTAAGGACGGTGTTCGACCTAATGCGGACGCACAATTTAAGATGAACCCTACGAAGTCCTTCCTGGGCGTATCTAGCGGGAAGTTCTTAGGCTTCATCATCACTGCAAAGGGTATCCATGTAGACCCTGAGAAGACAAAAGCAATCATGGAGATGGGTCCCCCGAGAAATCTCCGCGAACTCAGAGTCCTTCAGGGAAGGCTAGCTTACATCAAAAGGTTCATTTCCAACCTCTCCGGGCAATGCTGACCATTTACGCACCTCATGAAGAAAGAAGTCTCATTCGTATGGGACGAAGAATGCCAGCGTGCTTTCGATAGCATCAAAGAATATCTGTCAAATCCTCCGGTCTTGGTAGCCCCAGTCCCTGGAAAACTATTTCTGCTCTATGTACGAGCAGTAGAACACTCCCTCGGTGCTCTGCTGGCACAAAATAACGATGCAGGCCATGAACAGGCCATATATTACCTCAGCCGAATGATGATTGGACCAGAACACCGATACACCGCTGTGGAGAAGGAATGCCTCGCTCTGGTGTTCGCCATTCAGAAAACGTAGCACTATGTCATAGGACAAACGATACATGTGATCTCACGAGTTAACCCTCTCAGGGTCCTCATGACTAAACCAGGGGCACTCAGCTCTCGCCTCGCTACATGGGCAATACTGCTGTCCCCTTATCATATGATCTTCGTCCCCTAAAAGGCAGTCAAAGGTCAAGCCCTGGCAGATTTCTTGGCAGCCCACCCAGGCTCGGAGTCCTCCAGGATATACGAAGAGATCCCAGATAAGGTCGTCAACTCGCATACAACCTCCCACGAAAATATATGGCGAATGTTCTTCGACGGCGCTTCAAGGACCGGACCTAAAGGCAATATAGTCGTCGGAGTCAGGAGTAGTACTAATCTCTCCTTCCGGATTGGTGATTAACCGCGCTTATTCCCTCACTGAACCCTGCTCTAACAATGTGGCCGAGTACAACGCTCTGGTCATTGGCCTCCAACTTGCAAGAGAGCTGGGGGTAGAATACCTTGAAGCATACAGCGATTCTCAACTAATCGTCAATCAGATCCGGGGTTCGTACGAGGTCCGCCATAAAGACATGATCCCTTATCATCAAATAGCGATTAATATCATCTCGGCATTTGAAGGGTTCTTCATCGAGCACGTCCCCAGACTCCGAAATATTGAAGCCGATGCCCTAGCTGGTCTCGTCGCTTTCCCTAGCAGTTCGAATTATGATCGGCAATCAGTGGAAGTGATAGGCCATGAACTGGTCTGTCCCAAAAATAATGTGCAATTCGTCGCAATTTATTCCGCACAGACGATCGATGACGCCCCAGATTGGAGACAACCATTCATCGACTTCGTCGTCTACGACATCCTGCCTGAGAACCCAAAGGAAGCTACTTCCATCAGAAGGCGTTCCCTCAGATTCTTCTACGATATAGAGACAAAAATGCTGTATCTCCGCTCCTACGATGGATTACTGCTTCGGTGTCTGTCAAACGCAGAAGCCAAAGAAGCCGTACGAGAAGCCCATGACGGTATTTGCGGGGCCCACCAGCCCGGCCCGAAACTACAAGACCGCCTTCGCCGAATGGGCTACTATTGGCCCACAATGGTGGCAGACGCGATAGATTATGCTAGAAAGTGCAAAGCTTGCCAAGTCCACGCGGACTTCATCCACCAACCATCCGAATTTTTACATCCGACAGTGGCGTCCCGGCCATTCGAAGCATGGGGAATGGATATTATTGGTCCAATCACCCCACCTTCCTCCCGAGGACATCGCTTCATACTTGCGATCACTGATTACTTCTCTAAATGGGCGAAAGCTGTCCCACTCGCAGAAGTCAAGACTTCAAACGTGATCAGCTTCCTTAAACACCACGTCATCTACCGCTTTGGACTGCCCCGAAGGATCATCCATGATAATGGTCCGCAGTTTACAAGCCACGCATTCTATCGGTTTTGCGATAAGCACCGTATTCAGAATATCGCCTCGACGCCGTACAACCCGGCAGCAAATGGGTTAGCAGAGGCGTTCAACAAAACAATCATCAAACTGCTCAAGAAGTTTGTCTCCTCCAACAAGCGCGACTGGAACGAGAAGCTCGACGAGTGCTTATGGGCTTATCGCACCACGGTCCGAATAGCCACCAGAAATACGCCATTCTTCCCTGGTATACGGGAGTGAGGCAGTACTCCCCTTGGAGACACAGATCCCCTCACTACGTGTCGCCCTCATCCATCAATTGACAACCGATGATAACTACCGACGTCGACTGCAAGAGTTAGAGGCCTTAGATGAAAAGCGCCTCCTAGCTCAGCAAAGGATCGAGCTATACCAAGCACGCATCTCAGGAGCCTTCAACAAGAAGGTCAAAATCAGAACATTCCAGGTAGGCGATCTCGTCTTGGCAGTCCGGAGGCCAATGGTCATGACTCACAAGACCGCCGGCAAATTCCAACCAAAGTGGGAGGGTCCGTTTATCATTGAGACGGTATTCTCCAACGGTGCTTACCGCCTTGCAAAGCAAAACGGAGACTTGCTCATGCTACCCGTCAATGGCAAGTTCCTGAAGAAATATTATGTCTAAACGACATTACGCTACAAAGTCCTTGAGTCATGTACCCGCTGGTACCACTGAACTCATACCCTCAGCATTTCAGATTATCGAGTCATGTACCGGCTGGTACCACTGAACTCACACCCACAACTATTTCAAAATCATCGAGTCATGTACCTGCTGGTGCCCCTGAACTCACCCCTACATACCCTTTAGATTATCGAGTCATGTACCCGCTGGTGCCGCTGGACTCCCACCTTCTCAATATGTTAATTTACCGAGTTATGTACCCGCTGGTGCCTCTGAACTCACATTTCGGTCACTCTTTCAGATAGTAAGTCACGTATGATTATACCTCTGAACTTTCTTCCTAGAAGAGATCCTCCTCTCATGATCCAATACCCGCACTCCAGTGCACAAAAAGGGTAATCGATCCACAAATTTCCGAAAACGGACATGTCCTCATTACCTCTGAATCGTTTTCACTTCCACCAAAAACAAACCGCCCCTCACATAGAACCTCCACGTTCTCTTGCCTCTGAGTCATTCTATGTACTCCCTCTTCATTGAGCCCACTCCTGCCATGTCATCATTACCTCTGAGTGGGAAGGCTCCGTCGAAGAACCCTTCATGCTTGCCATGTCCACATTACCTCTGAGCAAGTATGTCGGTCTCCTTTCGACCTATTATCTGTACCCACAACCGGAGTACGACAAGGATAATAGGTCCACAAATATTCGCTGTTGACCACGAATATCTTCCGTGAAACCTCCCCTGCCATGTCATCACTACCTCTGAGCAGGAAGGTTCCACGGTAAAACCCTCATGCTTGCCATGTCCTCATGACCTCTGAGCAAATATGTTGGTTTTCTTTTCACCCTATTATCTGTATCCCGAACCAGGGTACGCCAAGGATAATAGGTCCATAAATATTCCTTTGCTAAGCTTCCTAGCATAAATCCACTACCCCACCATGCCCCGGGAGCCCAGCTGCTCTACGGCATTCCTTTTTTTAAGCACCGAGAACATCCATGACCACTTTGCCACGGCTGTTCCGGACATCCTGTCCAAACTTGTTATCCATACTTAAAACCAAGGTACGCCTAGGATAACAGGTCCACAAATAATCCCCCAGCAAGTCCAATTCCGCAAACGCCACAAGTACAAGAAAGAGAAGATGAGTTGAAACATGCTCATTTATTCGGAATTCTAAGTACTACATCATTTGGGGATCACACCCCTTACAAAAAAAAGAGAGAAAAAAGAGAAGCAAAAGAAAACATACGGCTGATCACTGCTCTAGGGCACATAACGCCCTGAGACGGTCTGTCAGCAAAGCAACCGACCGCTCAAACCTCTGGGAGGCTCGACGCTCTGCCTCGTAGGTCAGCACCGCCTCATCCTCCAGATGAGCAGTGAGCCTGCCAGTTATCTTCAAATTTCTTAAAAGCCCGCTCCAGGCTATCGGAAGATCGGGAAACCTTCTCGGCCTCCCGAACGATCGACTCCTGCTCCGCCTGAGCAGCCTCCAGCTCTGACTCTAAGAAGGCCAATTGCCTCTGGAGCCCAAGAATCCGCTCCTTCGTATCAGCAATTCCACGAGAAGCAGACTCTTCCCGAGCACGGCAAGCCTGACTCCTACGACCCAGCTGGTCATACGAAGCGGAGAACTTATCAAGGTCCCCCTGTACAACTGGTCCAGCAGTATCTCGGGCTAGCTTAATCCTATCCCAAGCAGCAATAAGGAAGCCACGCTCCCGCTCAATCGTAGCAGGCAAGCCCGCCTGTCGTATCGCCAGTAGTTGGGTCACAAGCTGATCAGCATCTGTCAGCTTAGGTTCCAGCAGTGCAGCCAATCCCACCCCGCCAGGAAGGGACTTCAAGGTTGCAATTTGACCCCGAGCGGCTCGACAGGAGCCTATGCGGACAGATGAATCTATGCGGCTGGGACACTTATGCGGCATGAACGGGACCATGCTTCTTATTCAAAGTGTTTCAATTTTGCAAATTGAAAACTTTGAAGGGGGTCCTGTAGAAGCATGGAAAATATCAGAATAATGGTCCATGCGGCTCCGGATACGAAGCCCATGTGGCTCATATGGGAGCTAGTCTTATACAGTTCAAAGGAATACTCTCTGTCTCATGCGGCTCGAGAGTGTATGCGGTTCAGCAGGAATATGCGGCTCGATCCATGCCACGTGTCCCCCTGTGATCCTTCCCTACAGCTGGCCCTTTGAATAGTGGCCTCATTTAATGCTCTGACACGATTTGACGACTGTGGCGGCTTTGGCATAAAGTGTCATAATGGCTCTGCCATAATGACAGACGCTTCGGGAAAGGAAGAAGATCTCTGACCCGATCCGTCAGAAATCCTAGGTTGCCACGTGGCAAATCTCATGCGGCTTAAATAGAGAACAGCTTCATGCGGCTCACTGAAAAGTCACCCTATATGACTAGCAGAAATCAGCCATATGCGGCCCACTGAGAGCTCAGCCCCTGCGGCTCAATACAACGCTAGCTCATACGGCTCGCAAAGACTATGCATATGCGGCTCACGAAGAGTATCTCCCTGCGGTTCAAGTGTTGCCCATCCTATGCGGCTCTGGCAGGACCCACAATCAAAACACTGTGGCATCGATCAATCAACGATTTAATCGAATCTCAATAAATATATTTGACATCATCATCATAATTACTGAGATCAAGGCATATCATTTATCATCAAGCCAACTGGGACACGTGGCGAGCAATCGGATATTGGTAGAATCTATCATGGAGATTTAAAGCAGTTAACATTAATTGCTCACAAGATTCAGTGCTATCCTCATTAATGGCCGAGATTCATTGTAATCAGGATCAAGGGTTCATATAGATTGAAGGAGCGCCGACATTCCAAACAAATGATCATTAGCGAACCCTAATGATCATACCCCACTCTTATAAATAGCCAGCATCATTTCTTTGAACAAGGACCGGCAACAAAAGAATAAAAATATACAGATTCAGAGAGAGAATACACAGAGAGAGAGAGAGAAGCCAGAAGAGCAACAGAGGAGCAAAAAGAGCACTTCTTCGTCAATGCCAACCATCTTTTCACAAGGAGCCAAGGCTGCATACCGATCGTCCAAGGAGTAAGGCAGGGCTGTCGTCGCCTTCCCGAGCCTCTATCGTCACCCCCCAGAATCTAAAATAAACAATTATACTTAGATTGCTGTACCTAGGTTTTCGTCCCTAGGCTTTCTTTGTACAAGCGAGTTTGTATTGTGAGTCTAAGTTCAGTCCTCCGATAATTGTTCTGTACTTTTACAATCAATGGCAAACAGGAGTGAGTCTATTATTGCTTTCATCGAACGCTTCAGGCGACTAGCATTAAGATGCCCTTCGGTATACCAGACTCAGAGCTTATGGATACATGTCGACATAACTTCCTTCCTATAGTGAAGTTCTGTCTGGGTATACATAAGTATGATACATAGCCCGCTTTCATTGGGGCTGCTGAAAATGATGTCCCTATTCTGAAATTTCTGGGATTGAAGACACCCAAATCTGATGACAAAAGCAAGCACCCCTAAACTATCCCTGTCCGTGGGGGTAAAGGGAAAGAAGTCTTGAAGGTTGACACTTCTAAGGGAGCTTCCAATTCTTAGGGCGCTCCTGACAAACCCAAGGAGACTTTCTCCTTTGACGAAGATGATGTTATTACCATTTTTCACACATTAATGAAGGGTAATAAACTGACATTGCCTCCACCACGACGTACTGTGGAGGCGAACCAACTCAATGATCCCAAGTACTGTCTTTATCATCAGTATGTGCACCATCCTACCAAGGATTGCATCGTCCTGAAGAAGAAGATACAACAGCTTATCGAAAGCCAAGTTATCAACCTCGAAGCTGAAGACAAGGTCGTAGCTTCTAACATGATCTCTCTTCAATTTGGTAACTTTTCTCCTACAGAAGTCCCAGACGGCGTAGCCCCAATCCCCTAAGGCAGTAATGGAATTCGTCAACCTGTCGCCAGCTTGCGACTCAACATCAATGTTGGTGGCACTCACGACAGAACGTGGTAAGATCACGTGGGTCCATCCAGACCTTGTGCAAGAAATAACGTAGGGGGTGGTGTCTTCCAAAGCAAAGAGAGGGCAAAAAATATAAATCATGCCATATGGTGTCTTCTTCCATTTACGAAGTTCTATCTGGCGAGACGCGATCTAGGAAAAACTTACCTACGGACTTATGACCCTGCACAAGAAGATGCAGTGCCTTCTCAAGCTCCTACTGCCCCCACAAGTTCAGAAGCTGGTCCATCTAAGTCCTCAACTACCGACAAAGCTAAGCAGAAGGAGATGCGATTTGAGAAGTCTCTGAAGGCACCAACTCCCGAAGGCATGGACCGGCCTTACAACTTTGACATATTGGCACAGCTGGCCAATACACCTGCCAGTTGTCTTCGTTCGATCTACTGTGACTCTCTAAAGAGATGCGGAAAGCTTTAAGTGAGGCATTACTACATGCCAACTCTTATCTCGCTGAAGTCAAAGCCCCAGCTGAAGATCCCATCTTCTGTCCTCACTGTCATAGCACTATGGAAGTGGTGCCCAATATCACATTTTCATAAGAGGACATGCTACTCAAAAACAATCATCATGATAGACCTTTGTACTATACAATCGGGACGATTAAGGTGGATCGGATGCATATCGATCTAGGCTCCTCCCTCAGCATCATCCCTAGAAATTTACTTCAAATTCTAGGGATCCCTCTGCACAAGCTGTCTGCATCCAATACAACTATCATGGCTTTTAATGCTGGGAGAAGCCACCTGCTGGTCAAGATCCGTCTCAAGTGCCAAATTGGTGATCTCCGAACAGAGGTTTCTTGCTATGTAATTGACGCCAATGTGTCCTACAACGTCATGTTGGGACTTACATGGATACACGGGAACATGATCGTTCCTTCTACCCTTTACCAGTGCTTCAAGTACGTCAACGGCGATGGCATCGTGAAGACGGAGTTTGTCGATGTCGATCCTTTTAAGGGTATTGAAGCCTACTGTGGAGATTCGGTACTTTACCAATCTCAGCCCTCCAAGGATGACAGCAACAAAGCTGACGATGAAGATGAAGTGAGTTCATCCGCCAGTGACGGTCCCCTGGTTATTCGAGTCAAAGGACGTACTACTCCAAAAAGTACTCCAAAGCCTCTCACAATCTGGGTCAAAAAGAAGAATCCGGATATTGTCAAACCATTGACCATCACTCTCCAAAAAATAAATCGGGTGGAACCTTCAGAAGTCCGTCCTCCCAATCCTGATGAGTTACCCAATATGGTGAATCTTAATCAAGTCTGTGACTCCTATTCCGGACAATGATCCTCTCAATGAGTATATCAATACTCAAAATAATGTACCTTCAGTGGATGATGTTATCCCTGAAGAAGAAATTGCATATTTTCTAAGTAAAGGTCTATCTTTGAATTACTCCGATGTCTACCAACCTGTAAACCAGTACATATATACATTATATGCCCTAGAGAATGGCATAGGACCACATCTCTGTATGTCGGTCACGACGCCTTGTCTAAAGGAAAAAGTCTGGCCAGAAGATATCCACTACTTTATCGTTCCAGCTAGAAAGAAGGATGAAGAATTGATCATCTTCAGTCGAATAATTGGCGAAAGAAAGTTCGTTATGGACTTTACCACTCCCAATTGTAACACTGAAGCTGACTATGATTCTAAAAAATACAACTTTACCGATATAGTTGGCAGGCCAAGAATATCATCCAGAACATGGGATATGATATAAAAACGACCAGGGACTAAACTACGGTCAAGGGCGACGATTGCTAATACGTCATTTTTCTCCTCCCAGCAAACCCGAGAACTATTATCAACAAAACGGTGTTGGTTTGGGTGACGTTACTTGTAAAACCCCAATAATTTATAACTATTTTAGTGCTTTAAGAATTATTTTTCTATATTATTTGGTATAAATATGGAAATTGGTATATATACGTAATTATAGATATATATATTATATGTATGATGGTGTGCTTGAAATATTTTTAAATTGTTAATAAATATAGTCTATAATTATTATAAATATTTTGTTACTTAAATTAAGTATTATAGAAACTTTTCTTATGAGTATATATATATATATATATATATATATATATATATATATATATATATATATATATATATATATATATATATTTGTTTTTTTTAAAAAGAATTCTTAGTGGTGGCCGAACCCCCACCAACTGCAGCAGCTAGCTGCGGGGGGGCCCGACCCCCTAATATCCAAAGTCCCCATGCTTTCTAATACCACCATGGTCCCACAGCATCTGCAGCTGCATGGGTTAGTAACCCAAGCCCAACACTTAGCCTAGCAAACCCGAGCCCCCTTGTATTCCTACTTCAAGTAGGTATCAGCGGCAGCGGCAATATATATAGCTGCTCGAAGACTAAAACCCTAACCCTCTCTCGTAAATCCAATACCCCTCGACCCCAGGGACTGCCAACCTCCCCGCGCACACCCCAGTCGCCAGCAAACTGCCGCCATTGACCAAAGACGTCGTCGGAGCCCGCGTTCGCGTGGAACAGAGGAAGCTCTGTTTCGATCAACCGCAAGGTACTCAACTTCGACCCCACCTTTCTTCCTCTACGTTTGATGAAAAAGTGATCCGTAAATTTGTATAGGTAGCCCAGTTGACCCCCTACAAGTCCCTTCAAGTATATTTCCTCTAATGGCTTACTATAATTTTTGTAAATTTCCGAAAGTTCAGAAATTAACACTAGTTTAGGTGCAGAATTTTCCCTTTAACCAAGCCCTGTTTGACACAAAATTTTGACCAGATGATCGCAAGTTTTGGAGAACTAATTGAACAACCTCTAGACAACCTATACACCTTTTAGACACTATTTTTAGAGTTTAAATTCGTCTATTAGACATCAAGAAATACCAATTTAAAAATCAAGAAAAACTTGCAATTCTGTTTTAAAAACTTAGTGAATTTTCCTCGATACGACGTGCGGCCGACAAACCGGGCGATGTGGTCGTGCGCTATATGCATCAAAAGGCGCATATGGACGTTGTGGATGTGTGGGAACTGACGGAACTCAGTTTCGTTGCGTGTGTGCGACGAAATCAACGCGTATCCGTCGAGATACCCCCGTATCGATGTTTTGTAAACTTACCTATAACTTCGTGTACCGTCGTCGAATCGAGACAAAACTTGCGCCAACAGTTCCGAATCGAAATTCTGGTCCTGTGTGCCAGGTTTGGTTCGATTCTGAGAAGGTCGAATCGGAACCCATTTTTGGCGAGCCCGCGACCCACTCAAACAGGCAAATTTGTACACGTCTCATCAAAATCCAAAATTGGACATGAGTTCCTCTCCTCAAACTGAAATCGTAGACATGTAGTTTGACAACTTTAGAGACCATAGACTTTGGCATGCGTTTCGGTGCAAAGCGGGTCCAACGGCGGACATCGTTTTGACCCGAAATTATAATTTTGCCCCTGTTCCAGAATTTGACTTTTGGACAGGCATTTCCTAGGTATATCTTTTACACCGAGTGTATTTTTGATGTTTGTTTCAGCGTCCGGAGTTGTTTGGAGATTGTGACGTTTCTTGGCTGACATTGTGATTTCTTGGGCTTGCCACTTTGCACCATCAGGCAAGATACCTTGCCACCTTACTCTGTGATTATTATATTTCTTATTTTTAGTTGTTATTATCAGCATTTTGTTTCTTGATATTTAAACTGTGCGGCCAAGTCACACTTGGGTGCGAGCGAATCTATCGGTCGTTTACCTCGTCTTATTTATTTCTCTTGCATTGACTTAGTCTAGTGACCACCCATTGATGTTGAGGTATTGGTATATCTCATATGGCCTTGACACTTGTTGTATCACGTAATGTGAGTCACATGTAGGACACGTACCCGCGTAGTCGGCTGGCCACCGATACGTTTGGAGCGTACGACGGATAGGAGTAACTGCCAATAGTATTGCATGTTAGAAGACTTGGCGGTTACTAGAGGTTCATATCAGTCATAGAGATGATGATACTAGGCATTGGATGGGGAGAATAATACCTGACGTATGGGCTTCTTTGCACTTCCCTGATTACCTGTGCGCTCCTCCGGAGATGCAAGCTCCAGGCACCCTCTGACGTTTCCCAGAACGTTATGGACGTAGCCCCTTGCATATGGTGCCCTCTGACACTTCCAGAGCGTTATGGACGTAGGCCCCTGGTGCCCTTTATGGGAATTATGTCGATCCCATTTACAGCCAGAGCTCATGCGTCGAAGGATTGTATCTCAACTACATATTCACAGTAGAATGGTTAGGAACCCAATTGCATGCATATCTTTTTTCATATTATATTATAACAGTTTATATGGCATGGTATTTTCTTGTATCTTTCTGTGTCCCCTGAGGACCTGGTTATCTCTCCAGGTTTAGACAATTTTCCACAGGAGTACGGAGCGGCGTTGGAGCTATCCTACATCGATGACGAGGCAGTCTTTACTGATGTCTAGTCTATTCTTTATTTGAGACATTAGTGGACATATTTTTGCATCTCATTTCTTTCTATTTGCGGAGGTCGGACTCCGATCTTGTGAGACTATTTTTTATAGCTGTTTGGAGTGAGTATGTTCACCCGGCTATCTTTTGATACTTTTACTTATTTATTTGGACTCTATTATCTTCTGTGTTGAGCTGTGATGAGATTAGATTATATATTATTGGCCTGTGGTTATTTTGTTTACAGCTTATGTGCATATTTGAGGATTCCATATATTGGAGTATTCTTCGTATATGTGCAGCTGGCATGTTCACGTCCTTGGTCCTATGTATTTTGGGACTGAGGCATTACATATTTTTGTGGTGGCCCATGCAGGTCAACATAAATATTGTTGGGTTACATGACTGTGCCCAACAAGCCTGCATATAGGAATAGGAATATCTCATCCAGAACTACTACTATCTCTTGACTTTCAATCTTTTCGAAACTTCCTTGATTATTCGATTTACTTCATATCTAATCTTTCTCATATCAACTTATCTTCTTCGTGCCAACAGTATGCATTTAAGAAGCGGACGCACTTCTGCCTTAGCCCTCACATCTGGTGAAGAGGCTACTCCGGAGTGACAAAATCCTCCCATGACTCTAGCGACACCATACCAGCCAGGACAGTCGCAGCCCACTACGACACCGACAACGGAGTACCCAGAGAACACAGCACCCCCAGGCAGCCAGGCTGGGCAGACCACTACCATACCACCGAAAGGGAATATACCACTGCCTCCACCACCACCATTCCCTCAGTAGTTTTCTCCACAGTCGGGACCTCAGATGCCTCCACCACCGACTGATGGAAACCCTATCTCTCAGTTTATGTACGCCATGATACAGGCTCAGTGGCAGCAGACTGAGCTGATGAGACAGACGATGATGGCAGCAATGGCTAGACCTCCACCACCACCTCCAGTACCAGCCCCAGCACCGGCTCTGTATCCTTATGAAGGCTCTATCAAGAATTTTACAGATATGAACCCCAAGGCCTTTAGAGGAACAGAGAAGCCATTAGAGGTGTCACAGTGGCTTATTAGTACCGAGAAGCTACTGAAGGCATCCCAGTTGCCAGCTCAAGATTGGATGACAGCAGTGGACATACTGTTAGAAGACAATGCTCACCACTGGTGGAAGGCGGAAGAGAGACGATTAGGCACTGGGATCACCTGGAAGCAGTTCTATGATGCATTTTATGAGAGATTCTTTCCTATTCATGTTCGAGATAGTCTCTACGACCAGTTCCTTCATCTGAAGCAAGGGAATATGACAGTTGATGAGTATGACTCAGAGTTCAATCGCCTGAGTCGATTTGGTGCGGGATTGATTTCGACGGAGTTAGAGAAGGCAAAAAGATTTTACCAGGGGCTTGCACCAGAGCTCAAGTCTTATACGACTACCCAGTCTCGAGTCTCCCATTCAGCTGTCTTGGAAGAAGCTCATGCTCAGGAGATTCTTCGCAAGGAGCAGCAGCAGACATCGAGATAACATACCCCAGCAGTTACACCAGCCCGAACCACCCAGAGTGGACCTATCAGGAGGACCACAGGACAGTATCAGCAGAGGCACACACCTTATCAGAAGCCCACCTATAAATTTTGTGGAAAGCAGGGGCATATCAGAGATGACTGTCGACTTCGTTTGGGCTTATGTATGAGATGTGGATCAGGACAGCACTTGGCCAGAGATTGTCCTGAGTAGTAGGCTCTAGTTCAGGCACATCAGGCCCAGAGGCCTACAGCCCCAGTACCTCGTCCACCATTACCACCACAGACAGCACAGTACCACAAGGCCAGAGCTCAAGGCCCAGGGCAGAACCAGGGAAAGGCATTCTCTCTAGCTGTTGAGAATGTAGAGACAGAGGCAGAGGTCATAGCAGGTATGGTTTTAGTTGCATCTTTTTCTGTTGTTACCTTATTTAATACTGGAGCCACACATTCATTTATAGCCACTAGTTTTGCCACTAGACACAGTATTCCCATCACACCCTTAGCTAAAAATGTTAAAATCCTCACTGGAGGAGGAGTTGCACCTGTTAGTGGTGTTTGTAGACTTTGTCCTGTAGTGATAAGTGGCAGAGAGATGATGGCACGACTTCTTGTATTTCCTATGCCGACATTTGACGCGGTACTTGGAATGGACTGGTTGAGCCAGCATTTCGCTCTCATAGACTGCCATAGGAGCAGTATTATCTTTAGATCCACCGAATGCAACAGAGTTTGAGTTCACCAAAGAAGACGGAGAGAGTTGTGATACACCCACATCGGGGACTCATATGATGATGCATGACACCCCTCAGCACCCTATTATCACCGAGTTCGAGGATGTAATCCCCGAAGGAATTGCCAGGATTACCACCTGACCGAGATATTGAGTTTTCTATTGAGCTTATTCCCGGAGCCGAGCCTATTTCATCTCGAGTATATCGTCTGGCACCCAAGGAGTTGGTAGAGATAAGACGCAGATTGATGACTTATTAGAGAAGGGGTTTATTCATGCCAGTACGTCACCATAGGAAGCACCCATTCTTTTTGTGCCTAAGAAAGATGGGACAGTACGCATGTGCATCGACGACAGAGCATTGAATATAGTGACGGTGAAGAACAAGTATCCCTTGCCGCGTATAGACGATCTATTCGATCAACTGAGTGGAGCAAAAGTATTCTCCAAGATTGACTTACGATCAGGCTATCACCAATTGAAGGTTCAGGAAGGAAGATATTGTAAAGAAGGCCTTTCGATCAAGGTATGGACACTACGAGTTCTTGGTCATGCCTTTCGGTTTGACCAATGCTCCCGTAGTTTTCATGAATTTAATGAACAAGATCTTTTAGCAGTACTTGGACAAATTTGTAGTAGTATTTATAGATGATATCTTGATTTACTCCAAGAGTCAAGAGGAGCATGAGCAACATCTACGGATAGTTTTGGAAACGTTGAGGACTGAGCGACTTTTCATGAAGCTTAGCAAGTGTGATTTCTTTCTCAAGGAGTTATTATTTTTTGGTCATATTGTTACGAGTGATGGTATATCTGTGGACCCAGAAAAGATCACAGCAGTCAAATCATGGACCGCTCCCACATCAGTTTCTGAGGTGAGAAGTTTCCTCGAACTTGCGGGTTACTACCGACGGTTCGTAGAAGATTTCTCTCGAATAGCGGAGCCTATGACTCGATTAACTTACAAGGATCAGGAGTTTGTATGGACAGACGAGTGTCAAGCCGCTTTTGACGAGTTGAAGAAACGATTGACCACAGCACCGATCTTGACACTACCATCGGGCCCAGGAGGATTTGTGATCTACAGCGACGCATCCGAAAGGGATTAGGATGTGTATTGATGCAGCACGATCGGTTAGTAGCATATGCATCGCGACAGTTGAGATTGCATGAGAAGAATTATCCGACCTACGATCTAGAGCTCGCAGCGGTTATCTTTGCTTTGAAGCTATGGAGACATACGGCGAGAAGGTTGATATCTACACTGATCATAAGAGCCTCAAGTACGTGTTCACACAGAAAGAGTTGAATATGCGACTACGACGTTGGTTGGAGTTGATGAAGGATTATGAGATCGAGCTTTATTATCATCCGGGCAAAGCTAATGTCATGGCAGACGCATTAAGCCGCAAGCCCATGGCACACTTTTTGACTGCGCAGAAGGAGTTGATTAGAGACTTAGGAGCAGCTTGGAATTGAGGTAGTATTGCCTGGAGCAGACGGCGTATTAGCCAACCTCCAAGTGCAATAATCATTGGTAGAGCGCATTAAGACAGCATTGCCCAATGATGCCAGATTTCGACGGCTAAGAGAGAGGACTGTAGCAGGAGAGTAGACGGGATTGAGGATCCATCCCGATGGGACATTGCGATGTGGTGATCGCATTTATGTACCCAATGGAGAGTTACGGCAAGTGCTGATGGCAGAGGCTCACAGTTCGACATATTCTATTCATCCCGGAGGAACCAAGATGTATCGTGACTTATGACAATTTTATTGGTGGCATGGAATGAAGCGGAAGATAGCTCGTTTCGTTGCCAAGTGCTTGGTATGCCAACAAGTAAAGGCGGAGCACCAGAGGATGGCCGGATTATTACTAGCCGCTACCCTATTCCCGAGTGGAAGTGGGAGCATATTACTATGGATTCCGTCACGGGTTTTCCTCAGAGTCCTAGGGACGTGACGCAGTATGGGTGATTGTGGATAGACTTACAAAGTCAGCCCATTTCTTACCTTTTAGAGTGGGCCAATCGACAGAGGTATTGGCAGAGATGTATATGGAGCAGATTGTGAGATTACATGGTGTACCTGTTAGTATTGTGTCAGATGGTGACTCAAGATTTATCTTACATTTTTGGAGGAGTATGCAAGAGAGTTTGGGCACCCGATTAAAGTTTAGCATGGCATACCATCCTCAGACAGACGGTCAGTCGGAGCATACCATTCAGACGCTAGAGGATATGTTGAGAGCGTGCATGCTTGACTTTGACGGTTCATGGGAGGACCATCTTCATCTTATTGAGTTTTCCTACAATAATAGCTATCAAGCGAGCATTCAAATGGCTCCGTTTGAGGCATTGTATGGTAGGAAGTGTCGGTCTCCTGTTTGTTGGAGCGACATAGGAAAGTGATAGCTATTGGGTCCCGAGTTGGTCTTGAGCACAGTGGAGATAGTGAAGAAAATACAGGGCCACTTGCGAGTAGCGCAAGATCGTCAGAAGCAGTGGGCAGATAATCGTCATCGACCCTTAGAGTTCAAAGAGGGCGACCATGTGTTCTTGAAGATATCCTGTAACACCCAGTTTTCCAGATGAGGGTAATTTTGAAATTTTATATTTTAATTTATTTAACTATGGTATTTAAAATTTTCTATGATTTTTATTGATTTGTAATCATTTTAAAACTATTTTAAATCATGACTTGTGATTTGGTGTCTAACTAGTGTAACCCTAGAGACAGCTTGACCTAGAGCCTAGCCATGAGATTAGGGTATTTATTTATCAATTTAGCCTAGAGGGTATTTTGGTCATTTTAGGATTTGTTTGAATTTATTATGATTTATAGGAATTTATGTGAATTTCTGTGAATTTAATATTAATTAAATATTATTGTGTGTTATGTTAGTCCTTAACCTAGAAGTTTAGCCGTAACCCAGATTAGACATGGCCTAGAGTAGGGTTAGATAGCTTGGACTAGTCATGACTAGTCATTGGTTAGAATGATCAAGTTAGACTAGCTAGTTTTAGTTAGTTGAGACTAGCATTGAAACCTAGGTTCCATCCTAGCCATCGATTTGACATGAATGTAAGGGTGACCATTGGATGGGGTCCCAAAACACTAGAAGTGACTAGCCCAAAACCCTAGGTGAGCCTATTTAATCCCTCCCAAATCATTGCCTCCTTGTTCATTCTCTCTCTCCTCAAGAACAAGGTGAGCTCAACTTATTTTTCCATAACTTCTCCATTCCTCATCCTTTTCCAACCAAACTTCTTGCATTGTGACCTAACCACCACCCTCTTGCTGTCCATGGAGGTAGAGTGCAGATTTAGGAAATCCACAGTGCTCGAGCTACAGTAAAAGGAGGACTGTACTTGACAGTTTTTAAGCTCGAGACACCCATTGGTAATTCCTTCATTCTCCTATTTAAACTATTGGTTTATCATCATGGATGCATAGCCCTAGGTCCCCTCTAGCCTCGGGTAGGAGCTGACCCCAATTTGTGTCGGATACGTATCCGTATCAGACACGTATCAATAGGATTACCTAGGTGTTCGACCTAATGCCCCAATAGGTTTTTTCTTACTGTTTTCTGACTGTGTTTGAATAGGAATACTCACTTTAGTGTTGCTTAATGGTTTCTTCGTGTCTGAGATGGTTTTGTGTCGTTTTGGAGTCGCACTGGACTCGTGGACACGGCCGCGCACACTGGACAGTTTTATCCTGCTACTCGTGTGTCCATGCTGACTGATCTAGGGGTCATGGACACGTGAGATTTGACACAGGCCTTGGGGCAGTGTCTGACACGATACTCCCCAAGTTTCATGCCCCCTGATTTTGTGTCGAGTGAGGTTTCTGACCCGCACTGGACACGAGTGCACAGTCGACTGAACCCAGTTCAGTATATTGGGGTTTGTGTGGTTTGGACACTTGTGTCTAGTATTTTTGGGATGCGATACAATACAAATAGCACGAGCACATATTGATTGTTCATTACCAACCATAATCCTATTGATTAATTGTCATTTTAATGTTGGAATGGGAATTTCCTCTATTCGACTGATACTGTGAGTATCAGTGAGCATTGTGTGTTGTTCTCCCTTTTAAATTATATTTTTATGTTATGTATATCATGAAATTTAGTTAGGGCTTAATGTATGAACATTTAAATAACATGTAGGCTTGTAGGGGATTCATTTTGAGTTAAATTATCGAAGGGGAGTTCGAATTTTAATAAGGATTTCAATGTCACTGATACACTGTTTTCTTGTATCTAAATTTCTGAGAAAAGGAACTGTCATATGTGATTATTACATATAACTGAGTTAAATGCTTCATTAAAACTGAAACCTCTTTTCCTGTTTAAGTTCAGTTCATACTGCTCACTGTGGTTCATTTTGAATTACATTTAAGTGTTGATAGCATGTTAAATTAATGTGGCTTAGTTGCTAAACATATGGGTCATGATTGGAGATTGGTTGATGTGTTCATGAATGGTTGTATGGGATGGAACTCGAACTAAAACTGAGACAGTGTTTGTTCCCTGAGATTGTGATACATATAACTGGGATCAAATGCTCAAACACACATTGTTTTCACTTCCTGTCACTTAAATTCCTGTGACACTAGGATACACTGTTTTACTTCCAAATAGCTGAGACACTTGCAATTGTAGAAGCTTGAGATTACCTTGTATTCATTTAATCCTAGGTTCATGTGAACCTTGAAATGTAATTGCTACACATTTCCTGTACACAGACAGCTCACACACATACATGAAATGGTTCTCCATTTTGAACACTGTTGAATTCCCTAAATCCTGAGACACATGACACTGTCACAAGGTATCTCTGTCATTAGCTAAAACCTGAGATTTGATTTCCTTCTTAATTGATCAATTGATGTTTTAAAGTGTCATGAATGATCCTACATGTTTATTAGTTCATGATTAGTTCAAATTTTCATTTAGATTAGGTTTTATGATGTGGAATGAAATATTTGATATTGAGTTGGAATTTTGAAATATACATGACCGATACTTTCAGCTTGGAATGTTTCATTCCCTTTTAATCTGTCAAATTGATTCTAATTCCTTTTCTTCAAAACTGAGAAATGATTTCCTTTCCTTCCTTAACTGAAAAACTGAATGTTAAATTGATTTCCAATGTAGTTCACTGTCAATTGTTCATATTCCTATCATTGATTCTGGAAGCTAGATGTATTAAGCTATTGCATGATTTAAAATGGTTTGTATTCGTATCAGGGATTAGCCTATACACACTACCATTCCTAGACTATTCCTAACTGCTACACACACTGAGAACTCACCTCTCATGACACAAAACCTGGATTTATTTATAGGAATCTGAGAATGGACTGGCATAGGTTTCACTATTGGTTGGGTTAAATTCCATGTCAATTTCCTTGATTTATAGCTGAGTTGGTTGCAATAGGAGATAATGGATTGCATTGATAGTTTGGCTCTCGATTTATAAACTGTTTCTTGATTCCTGAGATCACCTTGCTGTCACATTTCACTATTTTGAATAAAATTGATTCCTGAGATTACTTGCTTAATACTGTCACTTGGTTTGATGCCTGAGACAAACCTGGGAATTCGAATACTGGATTCCCTTTCTATTACACTGAAGTTTATTCCCTAGTTCACTGTTAATTGATTCCTTAATTCCCTTTCAACTAATTTGTAAGTCCTTTTTTTCTTTTGTTATTCCATTGCCATTTCACTGTCCTCCAACTCCTGAGGCACACTGTCCTGAACACATAGACCCTGTCACTTAGTTTGAACACTGAGTTCATACTATCTCCCTGTTTTATGTTACTATATTAACCCAGTTTTGATGCTGTGCAGTAGATGCAATGTTGGGTTGGGGGAAATTGAGTTTGTGTTCATTAATCATTGAAGACTCTTCATGGTTGAGGCTTTAACTTATATAAATATACATGTTGTTCCCTCATTCCTGTCACCGTATCAATCCTGAGTTTAACCACTTTCCTTTCACCTATGCTTTCTTTATTAACTGTCAATTGGATTCCTGAGATACTAATGACACACACAGGTTTTCATGAACACGATATACATCACTGATTTTTCCAGGAAATGTTAGTTCTCATATTGGTATTGTTGTTTTCTTGTTGAAGATGGATTGGGTTAGTTGTCAATATGATTGGGTTTCGATTTAGTTGGACAGTTATTAGACTAACTGATGCATGAATGGTTTTCGAATGGATGAACAATCATGTGGAGTTGAAATTCCATTGCCATGTTTCCTCACTGTAAACTGATTTCTTTATTAACTGTCAAGTATTGAAACCTGAGAATGATTATCAAACACTCACAACTGATTTCCTCACATTTCTCTCACACTCTCACACACACATTTCTGAATTCTTGGTTGTCATACACACACATGTTCCCTTATTCCTGTCACCCACATTGCTATTACACATTGTTTCCCACATGCACAAACTGACACTCTCATCCACTCTATGACACTCAACATTTCACCTTGACACTTCACTCATATATCACACACACACATGGGTTCTTCATTCCTGAGTACACCTTTCCACTCTCTCTCTCTTTTCCTATTCTTCCTAATTATAGGTTGATATATAGGTTTGTTTGCATTGTATTAACTGAAATTAAAATCTCATCTGAACTGCTGGTTCCTTTTACATATTTCACATCATCACTCTCTATCACACTATACACTGCCACTATATTTTAGTTTACTCACTAACAGTCACCCACACAAAGCCACACACATGTTTTCCTCACATACCCTCATACCATGTTTCACCACACATGAGCCCCTTATGCATATGTGTATATTTATATGTATTAGCCTAATGTTGTATGGGTTACACATTAGCCTATGGCTATATATGATATATATAATGTATATGTATAGTGTAGTGAATATAGATATTGTGTATGTATTAAGGTAGGTTGGTTAGAGCCTAAATGCATATGAATTGTGGCTATGTAGCCTATGGTAAATTGAGTGTGATAGTGGATGTTGGCTTGATATAGTTGTGTACTTGATATGGGTCTATGTAGCTCCCCTTCCCGAAAATCTCGAAATAGTTTTATTATTTATTATTAATATTATTGTTATTATCATTATTATGTTGTTGAGGAAATCATTATTAATATTTGTTATATTATTTCGGTCAAATAGATATATTATATATGAAGGTGTAGGTGTGCATATATATATATAAACGTATATAAATATATATTAAATATATGTATGTATGAATATATAGATATATATTAAATATATGTGTATGTTGATATAAATATAAATATACGCATATAAGTGGATACTATAATAAATAATGTATATGTATATATATATTTAAATATGTATGTGTTTATATATATATATATATATATATATATATATATATATATATATATATATATATATATATATATATATATGTTAAGATGAATGAATGGGCATGTAATAAAAATACCCTTTGACCATGAAGCTTAATTGATATAAATTTCATCGCATAAATTAACAGCATACTCATGATACTTGTACGATAACAAGCAAGACCAACTTAGGGATGTGTGTTTTATATCAGTGAACCACTATTGCATTCAATCCTGGTCAAATGTTCTAATCACAGAACATATGGATTCTCCTCACCTTGCTTTGACTAATGAATTGAGAATGTGATACATCTGCACTATAACAACTTAAGCTCTCCCCCAAGGCTTTCGATCAACAGCAACCAACAATTCCAGCCAAGCTCAGACCGAGCAGGTCCCAGGCCAGCCCGGGTTCGGCCCAAAGCCAACTCCCTTGTTTTCCAACCGAGCACCAAAGCCTAATTTCCCCACGCACAGGGAAACCTCAGCCCGAGCAGACTCTACACCTGAACTGAACTGAACTCGGATTCAGTTTCGTTTTTTTCTGCAAGCTTATATTTAAGATCAAGAGAGAGGGAGCGAGAAACCCTAACACTCCAAGTACCAGACCGCCACCCACGACCCCCCCTGGGCTTCCGCGCGCGCCCTCGGCCGCCGGCGCCGCCGCGCGCGGCCAACGCCGACGGCCAGGCGCGCGGATACGCGAGCGCGCGACCGAACCGAAACAGCAGGGCAGTAGCAGCGTTTCGCGAGGCCGACTTCTCGTCGTGTGTTCTCGACGCACACTCAATCGTTTTCTGATCCGCTTCTTCCGGTACGCTCTCAACATAACCATCTTTGAATACTAGTAGTTAGTTTTTGGTATAATCATGCGACCCGCCTGCAAGATCGACACAAAGTTGGTCAAAATCTGTCCAAAAACAGAGTATTAAACCAGTCCCCGAACCCATGTTTGACGATCGATTCTGATCGATCCAGTGCCATTTTAGAAAAACTATTTGAAGACAGTCCTAGACACCATGTAGGGCTTCACAACCCTTTTTGCGGATTTGAAAATCATCGACTGAGCGTCGAGAAATCGAATCCCAAAGTTTCCCAAAAACCTGTTTTCAAAAACTAGAAAATTGTTCCACACGACGTGCGTCACGCCAATCGGGACGACGTGGTCGCGAACCGAAAGCATCGAAAGCTGCGTAACGGTTTCGTGGTCGTGTGGGCTTTGACGGAATTCAAATTGGTCGCGTGTGCGCGACGAATTTGATACGTATCCGTCGAAATTCCTCGTATCGTGCACGTTGCAAATTCTCCAATTACTTTGTGCACGTTCGTCAGATCGAGAAGAAACTTGCGCCAACCGGACCGTATCGTTTTTCTGGTCCTGCATGCCAAGTTTGGTCCAATTCTGAGACAGTTGAATTCGACGTCGTTTTGCGGACCCCACGGTCCCACTCAACGGGCGATTTTGTGCACGACCCGCCGGAATCCAACTCTGGACATACGGTTGGGTTTGTATCGGAAAACTGGATCCGTAGACATGTAGTTTGATGACTTTAGAGACCATTGGCTCTGGCACGCTTTTCGGTGCAAAGCAGGTCCAACGGCGGACATCGTTTTGCTCGAAATTATCGTTTTGCTCCTGTGTCCAGAATTGGACTTAAGGACAGGCAATCCTAGCTAATTTGTCCCTTCTGGACACGTTGGTGATATTTGTTTTAGCATCCGACAATGTTTGTAGATATTTTCTCTAGGTGTCACCATTAGTTGGTTAATTCTTATATTTTCGTAATTCGAAATTAGTACAACCTCATAGTTTAATACTTAGAGACTAGAATTGATCCTCCTTTGACCAGGTTGACTATATTAACCAAAAATCAACTATAGGTCAACCATTGGCTTAGTTTGACCCGGATTGAACTAGAATTTGACTTTAGTTGACCCAGTGGACTTGTTGATTGGACTTTGACCTAGAAGGACCTAGAACTATCTAGAATGTACTGTAGATTACTTTTATTTCATGTTAGAATCTTTTGTGACTTGTGATTTCTCTAAATAGTACACTGTGACTCCAGTTGGACATCTACACTTATCAGCGGCTTGGATTATCAGGCGAGTACAGTTTATTGTCTGTATTTCGATATTGATCTTTACTATATTTCATTGATTAGTCATTGGTTATGTGATTATTTTCTATTATAAGTTGTGGAGTCGGGAATTAAAAGTACTAAAGATATGTGATCTGACCATAGCCCGTATTAGACATTGTAGCCCGTGTTTATTTTCTGCAAGTAGTATAGCCCGTGTTTATTTTCTGCAAGTAGTATAGCCCGTGTTTATTTTCTGCAAGTAGTATAGCCCGTGTTTATTTTCTGCAAGTAGTATAGCCCGTGTTTACTTTCTGCAAGTAGTATAGCCCGTGTTTACTTTTCTGCAAGTAGTGTAGCCCGTGTTTACTTTTCTGCAAGTAGTATAGCCCGTGTTTACTTTTCTGCAAGTAGTATAGCCCGTGTTTATTTTTCATACAAGTAGACCTCGTAGACTGTGCGATGTAGTACCCCAGAACGATCACATATCAAAGGTACTTCTAACAGTTGGGGAAAGTCTGTTGTGTCTATTTATTTACTATTGGTTTTCTGTATTTTTTGTCTATTTTCAAAACTCATAATTGATGTCTAACCTTTGTTTATAGTCATTTTCTTTATTTGAAATTACATTCAGTGAATTGTGCTCGTTCCATTCCTGACTGGAAACCAACATTTTCAGGTTAGCCGTGGATTCACTTAGCTTGGGGAGTGACGGGAATACTTGCAGACAAAGGCCTAGAGACTAGCTAGATAGTTGAGTTGTAGTCATTCATTTATTTGTACAAGTTTATATTTTTTTTTACAAATGTAAAACTTGTGATCATTGTAAGTTAAATTAATTATGAATGAGTATTATTTGTGATTCTGATCTTCATGGCCGTGACAGCGTTCTACCGCCGACACTGCGGCGTAGGCTGGCTTGGACACGTCTTGTATCCGTTTTATAAAAAAAAAAATGGGTGCAGGTCGTGACAGTCTAGCTAGCTAGTATAGCCTTGTTTAGACCATAGTGACCTAGTATAGACTAATGTAGTCTAGTGTAGACTAGTTTGACCTAATTTAGACTTGGTTGACCTAGTTTGACCATAGTTGACTTAGGTTTGACTTTTTGGTTGACCAAGGTTGACCAAGAGTTGACTTTGGCCTAGATTGACCTAGAATTATGTAGAATGCATAGTAGGACTTCATTTTACCATTTTAGACTTGTTGTGACTTGTGCTGTTCTGATTAGGAGCCAGACACCACTCCTCGGACAGTACTTTCATATTGGACACTCAGATACCAGGCGAGTACATTCTCTGATCATTTCATATCCTGCTTAGAATTATATTCCTGCTTTAGATTACCTTACCTGATGCTGTCACGACATTATCACGGATTAGTACTATACGAATCTCTTCATGCGATGTTATCCCCCTCGGGAGTATCGGGTACATTATGTCATGTGCGTTTCACTTTCATCATGTACTCCTGTGCTTTCATTATACATGTACACTCTGGTGAATCTTGTACTCTCATAGTTCACGGAGCCTTCATGTATACTATCATGTGCACCCTTTCAAGGGCTCCATGTGATATCATGTACAATAACATAACCTGCTTAGATCCTTGTGTACTGATGGGGAAACGGGGGAGTGCTAGTAGTCATGTGAACAATTCTATAGTAGTGTAGATTATGTACAACTCTTTAGTGTAGATCATGTACAAATCTGTCCCGTTCACATGTGCTATCATGTACTCTGACTCACTAGCCACTGTTAGGTTCCTTACTTATAGTAGATATTTCTATTACAGTTCTCTCTCTCTGTTTATATATTGTATTCTTCAGCACATGTATCTTACTTTACTGCATGATTATATTTTCTAACCTGCTATGAACTGTTGAGATGTACTATACTCGCTCCTGTCCTGACTGGACCTGTTGAAAATATTACAGAGGACGAGGAGGAGGCCTGTCTGGATCTTCTACGGGGCAGCCTTAGATGACACTTACGAGCTGGACCCTCAGGAGGACCCAGCTCTAGCTGAGGACATCACCCCATTGCCTAGACTAGTTTAGTTAGGCTTATCTTATTTTATGTTGTCTTGAGACATGTTTAGCTAGATTACTTTCTGTTCAGAGATGTTGAGCTGTACATATTATTTCATTCAGTATCTGAGACCATGTACCTCTGGATATTTGCTGGGATTATCTTAGACTACTTATCATCTATCTTCCTTGAGTTCTGTTCCATATCGTGCTATCTTTTCCTTAGTTGTGATTGAGTTTATCTACTGCTATGTCACCCCCATTCGGGGAGTATAAACTGTTTAGAGATATATTGCTAGATGTATGTTGACCTAGGACAGCGTTCTACCGCCGACACTACGGCGTAGGCTGGACGTACCCACGTCTCGTGCCCTTACTCTAGGGTACGGGTCGTGACATATCCCCCACTAGAGGCACAATTCGATTCGAAGGACATGGCAAGTTGAGTCCAAGGTACATCGGGCCTTTCGATGTCTTGGAACGTGTTAGAGAGGTTGCCTACAGATTGGCATTGCCACCGTCGCTAGAGGGAGTGCATGACGTATTCCATGTATCTCAGTTGAGGAGGTACATGGCGGATAGTAATCATCTGCTTGATCACTACGAGATCATAGTTGGACCGAGTTTGTCGTACGAAGAGCAACCAGTAGGTATCCTCGATCGCCGAGTGAAGGTGTTACAGAATCAATCTATTCTATTGGTTCGCGTGTCATGGAAGCATCACTCGCCAGGGGAGTCTACTTGGGAGCGCGAGGACGACATCCGAAATCGCTACCCGCAGTTGTTCGAAGACGAAGGTATGTCTTGCATTTCCAGCTCTTAAGTAACTATTAATTTCCTTGCATTGCATTTAATCCCCCGACCTTAGTTTAATTTCGATGACGAAATTTTCCTTAAGTTGGGTAGGATGTAAAACCCCAATAATTTATAACTATTTTAGTGCTTTAAGAATTATTTGTCTATATTATTTGGTATTAATGTGGTAATTGGTATATATACGTAATTATAGATATATATATTATATGTATAATGGTGTGCTTGAAATATTTTTAAATTGTTAATAAATATAGTCTACAATTATTACAAATATTTTGTTACTTAAATTAAGTATTACAGAAACTTTTCTTGTGAGTATATATATATATATATATATATATATATATATATATATATATATATATATATATATATATATATATATATATATATATATATATATATATATTATATATATATTTTATATATATATATTTATATATATAGTTGTTTTTTAAAAAAAAAAGAATTCTTAGTAGTGGCCGAACCCCCACCAACAGCAGCTATATATATATATATATATATATATATATATATATAATATATATATATATATATATATATATATATATATATATATATATATATATATATATATATATATATATTATTTTTTTATTTTTTGGGAAACAAAACCTTTATTGAATGATAGGCATAAAATGCCGAAGCCTATACAAGTAAGCGCGCCACGCGCGGAGACCGACCCAAAACAAATAAAAAGGGAGAACCAAAAAGAGAAACACGAAGTGTTGCTCATAAAATGGTAACCGAACCGAGCATCAGAAGTTTAGGCGGTTAAAGCAATATCCCGAGAGGACATCGTCCCTGCCCCAGTCAGCAGCCCAGGGCGGCCCAAAACTGGCTCGAGGTGTGAGAGCAACACCTCTTTCTTTTGAAGATTTGCCGAACCACCTCTCTGTACAATTGAGGAGGCGGGAACTGACGGCCCCTCGAATCTGTATTTGTTTCTGTTTTTCCATAATACCTAAAATGCGGCGGCAGCGACGATCTGATGACCGTGAGACGAGTTCCAGCTGGCCATCAGATCGTTGATGCCCCCGCTTGTGGGGACCTTTTTGAACCTGAAGTGGAGGTGAGTCCAAATGTGAGAGGCAGACTCCCCAGAAAGCAGAACGTGATCGACGAATTCTGTATGATGATTCACGCAGCAGTGGCATCTGGACGCCAGACTATATCCGAAGGATTTGACGGCATCATCAGTGGGGAGTTTCCGACGCTCGGCACGCCAGAGGAGAATGGACCATTTTGTCGGAATATACAGTGTGCCAAAACTTGGCGGAAGGGGATGTCGTGAGATGTATGTCTCTGATGATGGTTCTAGCCGAAGCTAGGGTGAAGACGCCTCCCTGATTAGGGGACCATCTGAGCACGTCATGATCGTCAATGATCGACAGATTAGAAGCACCCAAGTTCGTCAATGCTTCCGGGCCAAGCCAATCACGAACCCTATCCCAATTCCAACCAGACGTGTCAACATCCCAAAAATCTCGGATCTCGCACATCGGCAGAGTAATAGCGTTGGGCCTAAGAAGATCGTCCCCCAACCAGCGTTCCATGCAGGCCTGAGAATGACCATTGCCCAGGGTCAGGTGTAAGTGAGGTTCCGCAATGGTTTCGACCTCGGAGGATGCGCCGCCACGACGCGGAGGATCTGTTGTTGGTCGAACGCCTCAGTTAAGTGACAAAATCTGGAGTATCTCGCTCTCATGAACCTGGTCTAGATCGAGCTTTCAGTGCAGATTATCTACCACAATTTCGCCGA
The DNA here is from genome assembly GCA_029216955.1 of Iris pallida. Classification (NCBI taxonomy): domain Eukaryota; kingdom Viridiplantae; phylum Streptophyta; class Magnoliopsida; order Asparagales; family Iridaceae; genus Iris; species Iris pallida. The sequence continues at coordinate 2,289,125 of JANAVB010008798.1, read as the reverse complement.
GAGAGCGTCGACCATGTGTGCGAGCCTGCAGAATCCCAGCCCCCCCCTCAGCAGTAGGTTTGGCCATGGTAGCCCAGCTGGCCCAGTGATGCTTGTTCTTGCCCTCGAGATGGCCCCAAAAGAAATTGGCGAGGATGGCTTCAATGGAAAGGAGCACTTTGGTGGGAGGCGAGCACACCGCTAGGGAGTATATGGGGATGGAGGATAGAACATGCTTAATGAGAATTAACTTCCCTCCGGGGGAAGGGCTGGCGTTGTGCCATCTCGCAATTTTCTGGCGAATCTTGTCGACCATGTGGGCATAGATCCCTGAATTCGCTCTGTCGTACACCAACGGGCAACCTAAGTACCGGAAAGGGGGGTAAGCTGTGGAGAAGGAGGTCATGGAGGACAGCACAGCCGAGTGAGTTCTATCGGCTTTATGATGAGTATAGATCACGCTCTTGCTGTTGTTGATTTTCTGTCCAGAGCAACGAGTGTATTTAGCAAGAGTTCTCATGACCACCTCTACGGCGCCAATAGCGCCAGCGGAGAAAATAAGGATGTCGTCTGCGTAGGTAAGGTGGGTTATGAGAGGGCAGCCGGTCGTTGTGTGAAAGTGTTGGAACCCAGAAGATCGCGGCATGATTTTGAGGTTTCTGCTCAGGGCTTCAGCCGTGATGATGAAAATGGTGGAGGAGAGGGGGTCTCCATGTCTCACTCCACGAGTAGCTTTGAAGAAACCCTGGGGTTGGCCGTTGATAACAGTAGAAAACCAGGAGTTGTTGATGGATCTAAAGATGATGTCGATAACAGGTTCCGAAAAGCCAAAGCCTCTGAACACCCAGATCATGAACTGCCAATCAAGGTGGTCGTAAGCTTTTTCCATGTCCAGTTTGATGGCAACGTCCCCCCCCAGGACGGGAATTTCATACACGTGATCATCTCTTGGGCCAGGAGGATATTGTCGGTGATATTACGACCTTTGACGAAGCCGCTTTGCTCTTCGGAGATGATTTTGGGGAGGATGTACGACATTCTGGAGGCGATGATTTTAGAGATGATTTTGTTGGTGAAAGTGCAGAGGCTGATTGGTCTGAAATCTTTGAAGGTGTTCAGATTTTCCTTTTTGGGAATGAGGATGATGTGAGCGGAGGATATGGATTTCGGGTAAGTGGCTCCTTGGAAAAAAGCGGTAGTGGCTTCCTCAAGGTCGGACCGAATGATATCCCAGCAAGTACGGAAGAATACCCCGTTGAATCCGTCTGGACCCGGGGCGCTGTTGGCATTAATGGACCATACAGTAGATTTAATCTCGTCGACAGAGGGGGGGAGCGCTGAGACTTTCGTTATCCCTATCACAAATCAAGGAGGGGATCGTGGACAGGAGTCCGTCATCTTTAAACACGGCCTCTTTAGCAAAAATATGGGAGAAATAGTTCGTGGCAGCCGTCTGGATGTTCATCGGATCGTCCAAAAGTTGGCCATTTTTATCACGGATGCGATGGATCTTGAGAGAGCTTCTACGTCCTTTGACGCATTTGTGAAAGAAGGCAGAATTCTTGTCTCCTTCCAAGTCCCAGGTTAATCTAGCCTTTTGTCACCAAAATTCAGATTCAACCCTGATTCTAGATTTGAGGATGGCCCTGGCTAGGTTGAGAGAGGCACGATTCTCCTGGGAGCTGAAGAGGGCGAAATCTATCTCCGCCCGGGTGACATCGTCTTCAGCATCCTTAATGGCTTGGAAAATGTCTTCGTACGCAATTTTGCTCCAGGCCGTTAGGGCTTTCCTGGTGGCTTTAAGCTTGATAGCAATTCTGACCAGAGGATCCGGATGAGAGACAGAAGCCCAAGCCTCTTCCACAATGTGCATAAACTGGGGGTGGTGGCGCCAGAAGTCTAGGAAGCGGAATGGTTTTTTGATGTGATTGTGATTGATGTTTATCTCTAGAAGGAGGGGGGAATGGTCAGATTCTGTGGAGTTCAGGTGCGACAGCTTGTTGATCAGTCCCAAATCCGACTAACAGTCATTCACCATGGCTCGATCAAGGCGGAAGTACTGTCTATGCGTACCATCTTGCATGTTGCACCAAGTGAACTGGCTGCCGTGGAAGGGGATGGCGGAAAGGTGGGCGGTTAGGGCAAAGTTGTTGAAGTCCTCCATAGCCGAGTGAGGGGGATCACGACCACCGAATTTCTCCTCTCTGTAAGAGACCGTGTTAAAATCTTCGATGCAAAGCCATGGCAAATCGTCGTGAGGAAGGGAGGGGCCCGACAGAAGTTCCCAAAGAATTTACGATCCGGGATACTGCAGCTACCATGGATGGCCGACAGGAGAAAGCGGGACTTGAAGACGGGGTGCTCCATCCAACAGGAGAGGGCTTGGGGTGAGTCGTTGATAATCCCAAAGTGGAAATCTGTCGCGAAGAAGATCCAAATGTCGTGACAGCCGGTGATCGCGGAAGGGAATCCCAGCTTGAGTTGAATTTCTTTCATTTTTTGTGAGGTATTTTGGGTTCGATAATGACAAGAAGATCCAATCCGATGCGATTTGGTAAGGCTGATGATCCGATTCAAAGTCTGTTTATTTCCAATGCCTCGAACATTCCAGGAAAGAATGTTAGGCATTAGAGGTGGAGGTAGGAGGGATTTGCAACTTTGCGGCGGATCTCGTGGTCATCGCCGTACGCTGCCTTTGTTTCTTGGATTTCTTCTTTTTCTTGAGAGAGTTGTTTTCAGGGCTGGTGCTGACAGGAGCTAGAGTCCGATCTGAACTCGAGTAACCGACAGCGACGAATGTAGGGGAAATGTCAGTGTCTTCGCACTCCGTCAGAGCGCAAAGAGGATTGTCTCGGTCGAGGAAGCCCGCTTTCTGAGCCTGCCAAAATCTTCCTGTGAGCGGGGAGGACGGGCTGAGAAGGAAAGATTGTCGATCGAAGGGGGGGTGGTGAACCGACCGAGGACGAAGCCCTGGCTACCGCACCGCTGGAGTGCGATCTGAGACCGGCCGGAGACTGGGCATCGGAGAGCACTAAAGTGGATGAGGAGGCTTGATGAGGGGCAGCGAGGGAGATAGGGTTGATGGAGGAGTTGTGGAGGGGGGCTATGTCGAGGCCGGAAGGTGGAGGGGGAGGGGGTTAGGGGGGGCTACCGGAGGTAAGCGTCTCAGGAGAGCAATCATCCGGATCAAATTCAAGAGCTGCGAAGGAATTATGGAGAGTGATGGCGAGAGAGGGAGGTGAGGGGTTAGGGAGGCAATCAGAGAACGTCAGCTCAGGGGCTGTTGTCGGCTGGCTCCGAGACTATCGCTCAACTAGGAATTGTGGAGAGTGATGGCGAGAGAAGGGGGTGGCGCGAAGTTGGAAGCGGAGAGGATAGTGGATGAGGGGGTGGGGGAACTTCGAGCGGGAGAAGCGGGGTTAAGGGGGATCCGCATTGTGGAGTGGGATGGGAGTGCTGCGCCGGAATCGCGCGCTTTCTTGAGGACAGGTTTCTTGAGTTCTGGATGAGCACGGAAGCAGTATTGCAGCGAGTGGCCGCACATTTGGCAGTGTTGACAGAAAATAATGATGTTGTCGTAAACCAGCATTTGACTGAAAGATTGATCTCCGAGTTCTATCTCTATCACTTTGGGTGGCTCGTTTGTGAGGTCCAGTTCTACGTAAATCTTTGCGTAGTTATATTTAGAGAGGTTTCTCATTTCTTCTGCGATGGCCACTAGGACTCCGAAAGAGCTGGCGATCCTCTTGAGGGACAGCAGCAGGAAAGCAAACTAGGGGGAGATTGGGAAGGGTGATCCAGAAGGTGATGATGGTCGAATCGATCTTTGGGTTAAAGTTCGGTGACCATTTGACAATTTTGGCAAACTGAGTGTCAATTTGGGCCGTTCCTTTCATCCAGTACTTTGCCGTAGTCCAGGTCGGAGGAGAGATGAAGAAACAGGTGTTTGGGGTCGAGGGGAGCTATCCGGTAAGTAGTCGACAGTCTCCATCGAGTGATGGCCTCCCGAACGATAGAAATTTTAGGGCATCCGGATCCGAACTTGAGAACCAATGTTCTGCTGAAGGGGGAAGAGAGGGAGCGGATCTCCTCGCAGGAGAAGGGGACACGGATAGGGTATCCGTCCGGCGGAGGCGTCAGATTAACATCAGGCAGGACCACTTCCGCGGCCGAAAAAGGGCCAGACCTAACCCGATCAGGTCTCAGAGCGTCCGCAAAGGAGAGGGAGCTGGGGAGTGTTCCGGATGTCGACCGGTCCAGGCCAGAGGGCGGTCCGCGTCTCTCGGAGGGGGCAACCTCTATAATAGCCCGGAGGGAGAGGGGGTCAACCGTGGAGCACAGGGGAATACCGCCGGAGGGACGGGTGGGGGGACTGAGCGTCCCACACCAGCCACTGCCAGGGGGAAAGGATGCTTGCGCCAAGGGAGAACCCGAGCAAGGCAAAGGCCTGTGGAGGGGACGGAACATCGCCAGCGACCGCTCGGGGAACCGGGGCCTGACCAAGTAAGGGTCTGTTCGAGAGGGCAACGAGAGACGCGCCAAGGTCGGAGACATGTAAGGGGATAGAGGAGGTAGCTCCGCGTCCGGAGGTGTCCGGAGGAGCGGGCGGGGTGAGCTTGGTCAACCGGAAGAAGGCAGGAGTTGGGCCACGAGGGAGCGACCGGGGGCGTTGCTGTCGGGGAGGGAAGGATGGACTGCCTCGATCGGAGAAGGCGACCGAGGAGATCTGGCAGTGACCATCGGCGGGGTCCGGAGGGCGCGGAGGGGGAGGAGCAGGAGGTTGGAAGTCCACGAGTGGAGAGGTCCCCGGCGGGGGGTCCAGACTGCGCCGAGTCAACTGCGCAAGGGGGGGACCAACTGCGCTGACCCAACAGCGCTGAGCCAGCTGAGCTAACAACGAGAGGAGGGGGGCCAGATTGTGCTGCCCCAACCGCACAAGGGGGAGAGCGCAGGGTGCCACGTGGGGAGGGCCCACGCGCTATGCCAGGGGAGTTCCAGAGTACTCTGCGCAAAGGAGCGCATCGGTCCGCGCAATGGAGGCTAGCATATGGCTCTCCTCTGGGCAGGGGTCTTCAGCAGAGGTAACCACTCTTCCTGCGCAAACCGAGGTAGGATCATTGGGCACGCAAGAGAGGACGGACGGGCTATCCGAGGATGCACTGGCAGGAGCGTCAACGCTCGGACCCCGAGGCGCGCTCCACCCGAGGGGGCAGGCCCACGTGGACAGACAAGAAGGAATGCACGTCAGCGGTCTAGAACACGCCACCGGTGAGGGACTTGAGGACGTCCCTGTCGAGCGCTCGTCGACGGGTCGCTGGACTCCGGGAGAGGGGAGGTGAGGCCACCGCAGAGGGGGAGCGGCTGCCCCGGGGACCACTGCCTGAGTCGGAGCGGCGGAGGGGGGCGGCCAGCTCAGCAGGGGCGCCACCGCGGGGAGAGTCTGCCGAAGCAATGCCAAGGAACGGTCGACAAGGGCGATGAACTCCTGCGGCCAGCGAGCACGAGGAGGGAGAAGGGGGTGGAACCCTGCCTGGGGAGGGGACAGGGAGGTGGGTCGCCGGCCGACGGCGTCAACCACGGTGGGGGACGGATCTGCACCACCTCCCGGGACGTAAGAGGCCACGCCATCCGCCACCGAGACGGCTGGGCACGGCGCGGACGAGGCATCCTGGCAGGGAGGGGATGGGAGCAGAGGGATCTCTCCGCCACAGGAGGGCGCGACGGCGGGGGAGCTCCTAGGCGGAGGAGTTCCTAGTATAGAGGGGAGGAAAGAACGTGGTGGTCGACGTCGCCGCCCGAAGCGAGACCGGCCTGGCCGGGACGCTCCAGCAGGGCGGAGGAGGTCTCCCGCCTTGGGAAGGGGGCTGCGTGGTACGGAGACATGCGGCGGTGTCGATCTCGGAGACGGCGGAGAGCGGAGGGGGAGTGCGTCACCGCCGGCGCACTGACGGGCGGGCGGCGGAGGGTGCCAGGACGGGAAGAGGGGGGGAGAGGGATCGGGTGGGGGAGAGGGATCGGGCAGGAGGAAGAAGCTCATTTTATATATATATATATATATATATATATATATATATATATATATAATATATATATATATAATATATATATATATATATATATACATAGATAGTTGTTTTTTTTTTTTGAAGAATTCTTAGTGGTGGCCGAACCCCCACCTACAGCAGCAGCTAGCTGCGGGGGGGGAGGGGGGCCGACCCCCTAATATCCAAAGTCTCCATGCTTCCTAATACCACCATGGTCCCACAGCAGCTGTAGCTGCTTGGGTTAGTAACCCGAGCCCAACACTTAGCCTAGCAAACCCGAGCCCCCTTGTATTCCTACTTCAAGTAGGTATCAGCGGCAGCGGCAATATATATAGCTGCTCGAAGACTAAAACCCTAACCCCCTCTCGTAAATCCAATACCCCTCGACCCCAGGGCTGCCAACCTCCCTGTACACACCCAGTTGCCAGCGAACCGCCGCCGTTGACCGGAGACGTCGCCGGAGCCCGCGTTCGCGTAGAACAGAGGAAGCTCTGTTTCGATCAACAGCAAGGTACTCAACTTCGACCCCACCTTTCTTCCTCTACGTTTGATGAAAAACCGATCCATAAATTTGTATAGGTAGCCCAGTTGACCCCCGACAAGTCCCTTTAATTATATTTCCTCTAATGGCTTACTACAATTTTTGTAAATTCTCGAAAGTTCAGAAATTAACACTGTTTAGGTGCAGAATTTTCCCTTTAACCAAGCCCTATTTGACACGAAATTTTCGACCAGATGATCGCAAGTTTTAGAGAACTAATTGAACAAACCTCTAGACAACCTATACACCTTTTAGTCGCTGTTTGTAGAGTTTAAATTCGTCTATTAGACATCAAGAAATACCGATTTAAAAATCAAGAAAAACTTGCAATTCTGTTTTGAAAACTTAGTGAATTTTCCCCGATACGATGTGCGCCCGATAAACCAGGCGACGTGGTCGCACGCTATACACATCGAAAGGCGCGTATGGACGTTGCGGACGTGTGGGAACTGACGGAACTCAGTTTTGTTGCGTGTGCGCGACGAAATCAACGCATATCCGTCGAGATACACCCGTATCGACGTTTTGTAAACTTGCCCATAACTTCGTGTACCGTCGTCGAATCGAGATGAAACTTGCACCAACAGGTCCGAATCGAAATTCTAGTCCTGTGTGCCAAGTTTGGTTCGATTCCGAGAAGGTCAAATCGGAACCCATTTTTGGCGGGCCCGCGACCCACTTAAACGGGCGAATTTGTACACGGCTCATCGGAATCCAAAATTAGACATACCATTGAATTCCTCTCCTCAAACTCAAACCGTAGACATGTAGTTTAACGACTTTAGAGACCATAGACTTTGGCATACGTTTCGGTTCAAAGCGGGTCCAACGGCGGACATCGTTTTAACCCGAAATTATGATTTTGCCCCTGTTCCAGAATTTGACTTTTGGACAGCCGTTTCCTAGGTATATCTTTTACACCGAGTGCATTTTTGATGTTTATTTCAGCGTCCGAAGTTGTTTGGAGACTGTGACGTTTCTTGGCTGACATTGTAATTTCTTGGGCTTGCCACTTTGCACCATCAGGCAAGATACCTTGCCACCTTACTCTGTGATTATTATACTTCTTATTTTCAGTTGTTATTATCAGCATTTTGTTTCTTGATATTTAAACTGTGTCCAAGTCACACTTGGGTGCGAGCGACTCTATCGGTCGTTTACCTCGTCTTATTTATTTCTCTTGCATTGACTTAGTCTAGTGACCACCCATTGATGTTGAGGTATTGGTATATCTCATACGGCCTTAACACTTGTTGTATCACGTGATGTGAGTCACATATAGGACACATACCCGCGTAGTCGACTGGCCATCGATACGTATGGAGCGTGCGACGGATAGGAGAATAGTATTGCATGTTAGAAGACTTTGCGGTTACTAGAGGTTCATATCAGTCATGGAGATGAAGATACTAGGCATTGGGTGGGGAGAACAATACCTGACATATGGGCTTCTTTGCACTTCCCTGATTACCTGTGCGCTCCTCCGGAGACGCAGGCTCCAGGTGCCCTCTGACGTTTCCCAGAGCGTTATGGACGTAGCCCCTTGCACATGGTGCCCTCTGACGCTTCCAGAGCATTATGGACGTAGGCCCCTGGTGCCCTTTATGGGAACTATGCCGATCCCATTTACAGCCAGGGCTCATGTGTCGAAGGATTGTATCTCAACTGCATATTCACAATAGAATGGTCAGGAACCCGATTGCATGTATATCTTTTTCCTTATTATATTATAACAGTTTATATGGCATGGTGTTTTCTTGTATCTTGCTATGTCCCCTGAGGACCTGGTTATCTCTCCAGGTTTAGACGATTTTCCACAGGAGTACGGAGCAGCGTTGGAGCTATCCTACATCGATGACGAGGCAGTCTTTACTGATGTCTAGTCTATTCTTCATTTGAGACATTAGTGGACATATTTTTGCATCTCATTTCTTTCTATTTGTGGAGGTCAGACTCCGATCTTGTGAGACTATTTTTATAGCTGTTTGGAGTGAGTATGTTCACCCGGCTATCTTTTGATACTTTTACTTATTTATTTGGACTCTATTATCTTCTGTGTTGAGCTATGATGAGATTAGATTATATATTACTGGCCTGTGGTTATTTTGTTTACAGCTTATGTGCATATTTGAGGATTCTATATATTAGAGTATTCTTCGTATATGTGCAGCTGGCATGTTCACGTACTTGGTCCTACGTATTTTGGGACTGGGGCGTTACATTACTCCTCCAATAACTCCTGAAGGATCAGACACCGAAGTGGATCATTGTTCTCATTTTTCTGATTCATGCCTCTGGGATTCAGACTCCAATATTGGAGACATGTTCAAAGCAACTTTGTCCGTCAATATGGTGTCAGTTGACCAAATTGTAGAAGATGTCCAATCAATCGAGCTCGAACAATGGGCTCAAAAGATGGATACCAGGTGGTAGTTACGTTTCGAACAACGTGAACCACCTACTGAAGACAAAGTCGTCCAAGTTAACTTGGGAGATGAATCATCTCTTAAACCAATCTTTATCAGCAAAAGTCTGTCTGGTGAAGAACGACAATCTCTTATACAGCTTATAAGAGAATATATTGACGTCTTTGCATGGAGCTGTGAAGAGATGTCAGGCTTGGACCCTAAAGTTCTTATGCACCACCTAAATATCTCGTCTAAAGCTAAGCCAGTGAAGTAGCAGCAACGGTGGTTCCGACCAGATATCATGGAGGCCATCGAGAGTGAAGTCAAGAAGCTTATTTCAAGTGGGCTCATTCGCGAAGAACAACACCCTGACTAGGTCGCTAACATTGTTCCATTCATAAAAAAGAACAATAAAGTTCGAGTCTGTATCGATTATCATGATTTAAACTCTGCATGCTCAAAAGATGAGTTTTCTCTACCGATCACCGACGTAACGATCGATAATACTTGCGACTTCGAACGGATGTCCTTCATGGATGGGTTCTCAGGCTACAACCAGATCAAGATTTTTTCCGACGATGAGAAACACACATCTTTTCGAACATTGTTGGGGGTATATTGCTATACGATGATGCCCTTCGGATTGAAAAATGCAGGGGCAACATACCAGCGAGCTATGAACATAATTTTTTACGATTATTTACGCAAAATAGTGGAATGCTACGTAGACGATATTGCAGTTAGAATTCGTCTCAAGGGCAACCACCTCCAAGATTTAAGAACGATGTTCGAACTAATACGTGCACACCAACTCAAGATGAATTCAACCAAGTCTTTTCTGGGAGTCTCCAGCGGCAAGTTCCTTGGTTTTGTTATCACTTCAAAGGGTATACATCTTAACATGGAGAAAGTGAAAGCTATCCTCGATATGCGTCCTCTAAGAAATCTTAAAGAGCTACACAGACTTCAAGGAAGGCTAGCCTACATCAGACGATTCATTTGAAATCTTTCTGGAAGGTGTCAACCATTTACTCAACTCATGAAGAAAGAAGTATCTTTCGTCTGGACTGAACAATGTCAATGTACATTTGACGACATCAAGAAGTATCTCACAAGCCCACCAGTGTTGGTGGCTCCGATAATTGGAAAGCCTTTCTTGTTATATGTCCGTGCTATGGATCATTCCCTTGGTGTCCTATTATCTCAGAAGAATGAAGGTGGCCATGAACAGGCAATCTACTACCTTAGCCGCACGATGGTGGGTGCCGAGCACAGATACACACCTGTGGAAAAAGAATGTCTTGTACTGGTATTTGCTATCCAGAACACACGTCACTATGTGTCTGGGCAGACTATCTACATCATATCTAAAGTCAATCCTCTTAAAATACTCATGACTAAATTGGATTCTCTTAATTCCCGTTTAGCTACGTGGGCAATGCTGTTGACTCCATACGATATGTTGTCGTCCCTCAGAAGGCAATAAAAGGCCAAGTATTAGCTGATTTCTTAGCAGCTCATCCGGTGCCAGAATCTTCCAAACTCTATGATGAAATCCCGGATGAAGTAGTGGAGTCTAACATCACAATTGAGGAAATCCCTATTTGGCGAATGTTTTTTGATGGTGCGTCAAGAACAGGACCTAAAGAAAATATCGTGGCCGGAGTAGGCATCGTGCTTATGTCACCCGACCACCTGGTTATACACCGTGCATATTCTCTCGTGGAACCTTGCACCAACAACATGGCTGAATATAACGCCCTATTGATCGGCCTTCAATTGGCAAAACAACTGGAAGTTGACTATCTAGAAGCTTATGGCGATTCTAAGCTAATAGTTAGTCAGGTCCGAGGGAATTATGAAGTTCGTCACGAAGATCTCATCCCATATCACAAAGCGACAATCGAATTGGCTTCTACCTTCGCTAGATTCTTCATCGATCATGTGCCACGATTACAGAATATAGAAGCAGATGCTTTAGCCGGTCTTGCTGCTTCCTTGACCGTCCCTACCAATACTCAGTATTCGATCATAGTGTCTGGTCGAAAGTTATTCTGTGTGAAAGATGCCTTGCATATCCATCACAGTTACGCAATAGAAATAAATGTCGATGTTAAAGACTGGAGATTTCCATTCATAGACTACACTATCTACGGAATCCTCCCTGAGGACCCAAAGGAAGCAGTGTCTGTCCAAAGGCGATCCCTCAGATTTTACTATAATACAGCTACCAAAATACTGTACCGACGCTCTTACGACGGGCTACTATTACAATGTTTATCAGACACAGAAGCCAAATATGCACTTCTTGAGACACATGACGAAATTTGTGGTGCACATCAACCAGGCCCCAAATTACAAGATTGCCTCAAACGAATGGATTATTATTGGCCCACGATGATAGCAGATGCTATTGAATAAACAAAAAAGTATAGGTCTTGTCAGTTCCACGCCGATTTCATTCATCAACCTTTGAAGTTTCTACACCCGACGACGGCATCTTGGCCTTTTGAAGCCTGAGGTATGGACTTCATCGGCCCAATCAGCCTGTCATCCTCCAGAGGACATCGATTTATCCTAGCTATAACCGATTACTTCTCCAAATAGGCGAAAGCTATACCGCTCATCGAAGTAAAGACGTTAAACGTGATCAGTTTCATCAAACATCACGTTATCTACCGCTTCAGCCTACCTCGTAGGATTATCCATGATAATGGTCCACAATTCATGAGCCATTTATTCTATCGGTTCTGTAATGACAATCGAATTCAGAATGTAGCCTCTACTGCTTACAATCCAGCGGCTAATGGATTAGCAAAAGCCTTCAACAAGACTATCATCAAACTTCTCAAGAAGTTCGTGTCTTCAAACAAGCACGATTGGAACGAGAAGCTCGACGAATGTCTCTGGACCTATCGTACAAAGGTCCGGACTCCAACAGATGTACGCTATTCTCTCTGGTTTATGGGAGTGAAGCAGTTCTTCCCCTAAAAATCTAGATTCCCTTTCTTCGAGTAGCCTTAGCCAGTGAGTTGACTGCCGAAGAAAGTTATCGTCTACGACTACACGAGCTGGAAGCGCTAGACGAAAAATGCTTATTAGCTCAACAGCGTATTGAGCTATACCAAGCATGTATTTCCAGATCCTTTAATAAAAAGGTGAAGGAAAGAATCTCTCAAATTGGTGATCTAGTCATAGCAGTGAGAAGACCAATGGTCATGACGCACAAAACAAAAGGAAAATTCCAGCCTAAATGGGAAGGTCCTTTCGTTATAGAATCAGTATATTCTAATGGTGCGTATCGACTAACCAAACCTGATGGTGACTTGCTCATGATGTCAATCAACAGTAAGTTCCTGAAGAAATATTATGTGTAACCTTTATGTACAGCGTTCACATATACCATATTTTAATCATGTAAATGTACAGTACAATGTTTATGTGATTCAAAAAATCATCTAACTATTATCCGTATTTTAAAAGTCTTGGATACGCCATGGATAATAGGTCCTCTAAAAAAAAGATTCCCCAGTGGAGTTATTTTCGTTTTGGACTCTGCCCAAACTTGGTCTTATAAAAACAGTCACGTCCATATTACCTTTGAATAGTTTTCCGATTATTTCCCCAGTAGGATAATTAAGAAATATTTTGCCACGTTCATATAACCTCTGAGCAAAGCTTCATCAAAGATAATCACGTCCATATTACCTCTGAATTATCTACTCCTACCTAATTTTATATATCCGTTCATGTCCATATTACTTCTGGTCAGATATAGAACATTCTCTGCTATTACGTCCATATTACCTTTATTAGCAGCTTCTTTCAACTTATTATCTATATTCAAGAACCTTGAATATAAAATGGGTAATGAGTCCACATCCAATTCTCCAGCGGAATACCACCAGAGGTATCCTTACTACATCCATATTACCTCTAGTTCTGATATTTCACAAACTTCAATCATGAATTTCAAAAAGCTAAAAGATTTTTTATTGAACCATTCTCAAAAAGATAGAATACAAGAGTTTCTCGGCTAAAAAGAGCCAATTACAAACAAAAGACTTAAGGGATACACGATCGATTGATGTTATCCCTCAGAGCCTTGATTTCAGCTTGAGATTTGACAGTGGCACGACGACGTGCATCTTCCTGCCGAGCAGCTTCATCCTTGAAAGGAATCAATTTCATATGCTCCTCTTCCAACTTTACCAGCTGAGCCTTCAATTGGTCTAAAGTTGTGGCAGTCGCAGCAGCCTGAACCACGTAATCTTCCTACTCAGACGCAACTATTCGTAAGTCAGCCTCAAGCTGGGCAATCTCTTTGTGAAGCTGGGCAATCTGATTGTGCTTTTCAGTGATCTGGATGTCCAGCTCATTCTTTGAGGCAATACGATCCCTACCTGCAGCATTAAACTGTTCATACTGATCATCCAACTTACTGATCTCTTTAGCTAGCGCCTCCTTCCTTGCCTGGAAAGTAGCTTCCTCCTCCTCAAGAGCCATAATCAGAGCCATGTCCTCCTCAAAAAATAATGATGTTGGGCTTCGCTGATTGACTTCTCGGAGTTTGGCCACTTAATTTTCCAGGTCAGCTATGACCTTCCTTAAAGCATTAGCTCGCTCTTCATAGCCAGCAATGCTTTCAAGGATTGTCACCTAGCATTCAACAATAGCCTTCACAGGCCCAAAGACGGCATTTTGGTTCAAAACTCCAGGAAGCTTTACTTTCAAAATGGAGTAGAAAACTCTTATAACTTCCTGAGCCATCTCATCATCTTTCAGAAGAGGTCGTTGGAGATGAAGCTTGATAGGGATCTTCTGTCCCAGGGAGAGCTACTTGGGAGGAAGCCGAACCTCACAAATAAAGCAATATACATATCAGTTACCAAAAAACTTACTTAAAGAGTATGAAGGAGTTGTAATTTCATACCTCCTGCCGGCTCAATATCAACTGGAGCTGGGGAAATAAGAGCAGACCCAGGTCGCTCACTGTCAGCATCAGCCAAAGCAGCATCAGGCTGCTTGCCTTCCACAGTCCCGGCTGGACCCGAAGCAGATTCAATAATGGTCGTCTCGACGGGACGATCAAAGACTTCTTCAGTAGTCGATGCCTGTTTACTGGGAGAACCATGGGCAGCTTCCTGTCTAGCCCCGGTATCTGGAGCAACCTCCGTCCTTTGTTCCCTCTTCTTGTCTACAAGGGAATATACGACGAAAGTCAGCCTCACAAGTTATACGCAAAATTGAAGTCGAAAAATCCCATCCGAAGAAAAGTGCAAGAATGAGATACCCAGAGGAGGGTGAGCTGATTGGACTTAATTTTCATCCAAATCTTTCATCATCGCTCCTATATCAGACATATCCCCCAAAGAGATGTCATGGGAGGGACTGGCTTTCTAATCGCCATCATGGTCTGGGCCTTCGCCCTGATTATCCTTTTGCTCAAACCTTATAACTGAAGAAGACCCACCTTCATCCATCGATTGAGGACGAGCAAGGGACACCGTTGTTATGTCCACCTCTTCAGACGAAGAAGCACCTGTCGCGGCCGTGACTTCAACGTCCTGTGCAAAGGACAAACGCAAGAATGAGAGAGCATTATTTGTAGATAGCACAGATATTGGTTCTACCAAAATGGCTATGGAATCCAGAAAGGGGTCTACCTCCGAGATAATAACGGCCTGTGATGCCATTTCACTCCTCTGAATCTAACGAGAAGATCCTCTGGAAGGAGGCGAGCCGGCGCTCACATCCGTGACCTTCTTTCTCCCTCTGGAGACAACAATCTTCTTCCTTTTGAGCCGTTGAACCAGCTCAGTGGAAGCTTCCTCTTATGAGAAGTATCAGGAAAAGGATTTTCAGTATCCTCTCTCTGAGGTACTGTAACAACCGACTCCTTAAGAGTGACTCTCTGCCGTGGCGCTGCAGCCGGCTCAGCTGAGGGTACGGCACCTTCCCTTCCGTGACCCCCTATTGCGCGCACTCGTCCTATATCGGCAAGAGTGGGGGCAAGCCTAGTTCCCGATATTAAACTTTGCTCACGGTCATACCGAGGATGAAGGGTGTTGACCTGAATATAGAAGTTGGCAGCAGCAAAGAGCATATGTGTTTTAGGCTTATCTTCTGGCAAGGTAAAAATTGCCTCCGTACATCCGGCGTTGTAGTAACCCTATACATGTGCCCCATCGATCAGACTTCCTATCGACTGTAGATGAGGGCTGGGGTTGCCCAAAAGAAGCTGGCTGTAGCCGAACTGTCGTGCAAAGCGACTCGACAGATAAGGTTCCAGGAAAGTGTGGTTCATATTCCTGAGCACCAGATGGGAAGGCCAGATGGACTGGAGCCAACAGAACGCCCCAATAGGAAGGCTAGTAGTAAGTGCTCCCTCATCTACTAAATTGTCTCCTGCACGGCCACTACCAGACGGAGGCGACACTCTGAAGAACTCATAATTCTGCAGGAAACTCAAAGCCTTCCTGCAAACAGGCACCCCTGTGACGGTCCAGTCTGCATCTTTGAATCTCCGAAGAAAGGCATTTCCTGTCAAAGATTCTGCCATCAGCCCGGCAATCATTAATCTGGGACAATGCAGCACCAGCCATCCCATCAGGTAATGAAAGGGAAATTCAATCCTGACAAAGTCCTTTCTACCATCAGACATCACCGCGTTAACAATAAAGTGTCGTAAGCCTCGTTGGATAGCGCAGACCATCGCAGGAAGTAGGGCAAGCTGGTATCCAAATGCCAGCTTTACAGCCGGAAGTATCATACCCCGACTTATCCTTTCAATAGACCCTGAACCACCAGGGACCACACAATCGCGGAGCCATGTCATCTGAAAGGCGGCTAGCACAGCCTTTTCCGATAACTTAAACTCAGCATACCTGAAGAAATAATAAACCGGGAAGTTTCCCTCGGGATCATCACTATCTTCAGTGTCTGCTGCCCTATGATATATCATCAGTTGCTCTATCTCATATTTCGTCGAAGGCTTACGAGTCGAGAAAAAGACTGGGCCGTCTCTTTCTTCTCTAATGAAGATGTAGTTGGTCCAAGCTCTCGTATGGGGAAGGGACCCTTCAGTCTTACCCTTCTTTGTGACCTAGTGATAAATGAAAAGGTGACGGAGTAACTCTTTGTACACCTCCATCATCTCAGAGTTCTCTTTCTCCAAATCCAAGAGCTCCTCATCATAGGGGACGTATTCTTCGTATGGCTTGGCCTCCCAGGGAAGTTTTGATATCGCCTGCATCTCGTGAAGAGCCAGACCCATCTCCCCACCCAGAGTGAAGAAGGTACATGTGTGATAGTTGTATAACTCTACTAACGAGATAAATATAGGCTAATTAACCATTATGCCATATTAGGTGGCTCTAATGGCATAAAAAGGCCGGTAGCTTTTAGGGTGGCCTCATAAGTCGAGAGCACCCATTCAGTAAGGTCACTCCAAAGCGGGACAGAGTATCTCCAACCTTCCATCCGTAGCTTTCCTCTCAGATATGACTCATTCTTTGACAGCATTAGGGTGGAGAGAGTCTCAACAACATAAGGGTGAAGATCAGTCGAGATATCGTTTATTATGGCCCCAGGATGCAGTCCCCTCGTGGAGTAGGACGTGGATTCCTTGACACACTTAAAAGTGTCCTTCTTCCGGTCAACGGAGTTAAATTGTATCTTTCCAAAGATGACCCCATGCAGTTCAGGGGTCAGGTCCCATTTTATTTGCCTCCGCACAGCTAGATCAGCAAACGTCGATAGAGGGAATCGGCGCTTCATCGATGGTAACCATATCCTTTGGTTATTTAACCTGACCACTAGAGGGTCTTCTAGACATATTTTCTCCTCATCCTCAAATTCCAGGCTATCACCAAACAAGAAGTACGGCCTCTTGAAGCTCCGTGCCCCTCCGAGTGTGAACTTTTCATCATTCATCATCTGCTTCAAGAAAATTTTGTCCAGTTCAAGCATAGCGATCGTCCGCACCAAAGGCTGGTCATGGCTGATCTTCACCTGGGCATTTCTGACTATTGCGGTGGCGAGGCTTGAATCCAAAGCATGGTGGGCAGAGCCAAGAGGAATCCTACCAAGAGCCGGGACAACCATGTCAACTGCAAAGACAGAAAAAGCAAGACTTAGAATCTACAAAAAAAGAGCTAAGTGCTGGAGAAATTCTATGCGCTCTGATGTTATGCGCCCAAAGGACCTGTGGGCACATAAGCATCTTCAAAACATGTCTTCTGTGTGGGTGCATGACACAACAAAGAGTGTAGGCGCATGACCAACAAAATGTGTTGGCGCATGACACAACAAAAAGTGTGGGCGCATGCATCTGTGGGCGCATAAGAATGCTCACAAAAGCAACGTGTTTGCTTTGGGCGCATATCGATGGTTATGCGCCCCAGCAGAAAAAAGTCCGAGCATCACAAATTAACGCTCGAGACTTCGATTTTTTTGAGACATTGCCTCACCCAGGATGGGACCTTGAACCAGATGAGATGCTGCCGAATGAGAAAACTAGTTGTTGCAGCCTTCTTGCCCTTCGCAGGCTTCTTGGGAGTCGAAGCAGCCTTGGGAGACATGATTGCTTAAAAGAAAGTAAAAGAAAAAACTCTTTGAAATTTCTGAAGAAAAAGAAGAGAGAATGAACTTTCTCTTTCCTCAAGGCCTATTTATAGGCACGAAAGGGGAGTTATGCGCCCAAACGATCTATGCGCCCATATGGTCTATGCGCCTACGCAGAGACTCGATCTTTTGCAGATTATGCGCCTGCCATTTGTTGATGCGGATTACGCATAGATATCGCATAAAGAGCAGACATTTTCAAATTTTGTTCCAAAACGAGTCTATCGATTCATATTTCCAAGGAAGATCTCAACAGCCACATTTCGACAGCCTGGCAAACATCTATGCGCCCAAAGGAGTCATACCCATCATGCGCCCATGAAGACAGTTTTTTCCATACTTCTTTCAAAGTATTCTGACACTCGTTCGAGTCCCAAAAACTTTGAAGGGGGTCTTGTAGAAGCATGAAAAATACAAGACTATGTACCCCACATGAAGAAGAATACTATGTGTAACGCCCCAGTCCCAAAATATATAGGACCAGATACGTATCATGCCAGCTGTATACATACGAGTATAAGAAATATTTGTATGTATACATAAGCTGTGAAATATAGAAAGCCATGACAAACTAAATAAATCTCATCCACAATTACTAAGGTTTAATGATGTGATCAAATAGTCATTTGTACAAACGTTGGATGGAGACATATCCGCTACCAACAAATTTAAATAAGAAGAAATGTACAAATAAATAATTTGGTCGAGCGAAGCAAATGACGAGTCCAAGAGCAATGATCACGAAGGAAGGAATGGCCTTAGCTAGAGCACATGCAAGAAACCACAAAACACACACCTGGAGGGATCACCAGGTCCACAGAGGGACGTAACAAGACACATAATATCATGCCAATAAACTGAATAATAAAAGCTCAACAGAAACGTATGCATGAGTAAGGGTTCCTAACCATTCTATGTGCAATACACTTTAGAGGACAACGTTCTACGCAGGGGCTGTAACGGATTCACGCAAGCAAGTAATAAAGAGTGGCCAACAAGTAGCGCTCATCTGAGATACTATCGGCCGGGTAACACGTAGCGCTCATCCGAGACACTATCTCCCAAATGTGTGTAAAAATAAATATAGCCCCTACGCTAGTAGTTGTCCCCTCCCCCCAATAATACTATACGTGTGTCGTAACCATGACACACAAACACGTGTCATTTCCACCATACTGTTTAATCCTTAATAACTGCCAAGACTTCTACACAAATCTATTAGCAGTTATATTCTAACGCACAGCCTGTACGTACCGATGTACGATCGGTACGCAAGTTCGAAGCTATATGGGACTCAAAACTGACACACAAGCCGTGGCACATCGTGATGGTTTATGAGATGCTCTAAATATATGGTAGTCCCTTAACTCTAAGCCAATTACATAAATATAATAATTTGCATCTACATATATTTTAGAAACAAACAACTTGACAATAAACAAACATGCATGATATTGAGCAGGAAATTTAAACAGTAAATGCAAGGTGTCTTACCTGGTGTGTTGCTCGGTGGGCTGCGGTGATCTGACATGTCCTGATCGTTCAATAGCCGGGGTCGATGCAATCATGGTCTGAGTTCGCGAGGAAATAATGACACGTGATTAGTTGTGGTCAAGGCTAAAAATAAATGAGTAATTATGGAGAAAGTATTTGTACTATATATATTTTAGAGAAATATTTATATTATTTAAATTTAGGTTTTCTTAGATAAATTAAGAAACGTTTTTAGGCAAATAGGATTTAGGTAACACTATAATTCGTATATGAATTTATTTATATAATTGTCCGAAAATATATTTAGACAAAGAAAACTATAACCTTTTTATATACCTATATTTTTAGACAAATACAAAATCAAAAATATATTTTGGTGCCGAAACTAAATTTTATAAATATATAAAAATCTTTGAGAAAAATATCAAAAATATATTTTGGTACCGAACCATGACAAAACCCAAAATACGAGAAATACCAAAATTCCACAAGTTGAGAAAAATAAAAATACATGCCAAAATCCAGATACGAGTATAAATACGGAATACGGGAAATACGGGAAATGAGGGTGACAATTCTACCCACCTTAAAAGAATTCCGTCCTCGAAATTTAATTAAGGAGCTAGAGATTGTCACGACAAGCTACATTAAGCACAGGCAAGTTATACTAAGCAGTTCAATCATACAATCATACAATACAAGCAAGGAAGGGAAAACGCAAGGCATAAGAAAGACATTATACCTCACGAGTCAAACAGGTAGGGATATCGCGATCGGATGTCGTCCTCACGCTCCCACGTTGAGTCGCCTAGAGAGTGATGACCCCAAGCAACACGGACTAATTTAATAGTCTTGTTCTTGAGTATCTTCTCCCTCCGGTCCAATATAGACACGGGCCTCTCCTCATACGAAAGGTTGGTACCAACAACCAATTCCGAATGGTCTAGGATGTGGCTCGGGTCCGAAATATACCGTCATAATTGGGACACATGGAATACATCATGCACCTCACTTAGCGACGGCGGAAGAGCGAGACGATAGGATACATCTCCTACTCGCTCTAGAATATCGAACGACCCTATATACCTAGGACTAAGCTTTCCCCGCACGCCAAAGCGAATGACGCCGCGGTTAGGCGAGATCCTAAGGAATACATGGTCGCCGACAGCAAATTCTAAGGGACGCCGATGAGCATCGGCCCAATGGCGCTGGCGGTCCTGGGCAACTCGGAGGTGATCTCTGACCTTCCTGACCACTTCAATCGTCTGGGAAATCAATTCGGGTCCAAGCATCTACCTCTCCTCGACATCGTCCCATGCTAGCGGGGATCTGCACTTCCTGCCATAAAGAGCCTCGAAGGGTGCCATCTGGATATTGGCCTGATAACTGTTGTTGTACGAGAATTCCACCAGGTGCAGATGATTCTCCCATGAACCACCGAAGTCAAGGGTACAGGATCTCAACATATCTTCAAGAGTCTGGATTGTGCGCTCTGATTGACCATCCGTCTGCGGGTGATAAGCTGAGCTGAATTGAAGGCGAGTCCCCAAACTCTTCTGCAAGCTGCGCCAAAAGTGTGATGTGAATCTTGAATCCCTGTCCGAGATGATGCTGACTGGCACACCGTAAAGCCTGACAATCTGCCTGAGATATATCTCTGCTAACTGTGCCGTCGATTGTCCAACTCTGAATGGGAGAAAGTGTGCCACCTTGGTAAGCATGTCCACAATTACCCAAATAGTATCTCTGCCGGCCGGAGATCTGGGCAATCCGGTTACGAAATCTATGGTTATATGCTCCCATTTCCATTCTGGGATCGGTAAGGGTTGAAGAAGTCCAGCGGGCCTCTGATGTTCAGCTTTAACCTGTTGGCAAACCAAATACCGAGAGACAAACCGGGCTATCTCCCTCTTCATGCCATTCTACCAGAAATGCTGACGAATATCACGGTACATCTTCGTACCACCCGGATGAATAGAATATTGTGAACTGTGGGCTTCTACCATGACTTCCTGTCTGATATCTCCACTGGGTACACAAAGACGAGTGCCGTGCCGAAGTGTACCGTCTTCATGGATACATAACTCTGGCCTTCTTCCTGCTTCACACTCTGCTCTGAGTCGCTGGATCTTGGAATCTGTTGACTGCGCCACCCGGATCCTCTCAACTATGCTGGACTGAACCTGTAGGCTGGCCATCAATGCCACGCTGGTTGGAAGAACCACTTCAATTCCCATCTTCTGAAGATCTTCCAATAATTCTGGTTGCGCCGTTAGGAAATAAACTCCGGCTCTCCTGCTCAATACATTTGCTACAACGTTGGCCTTTCCGGGATGATACTGCAAATCCACATCATAGTCCACCAGTAGCTCGAGCCATCTTCTCTGCCGCATATTAAGGTCCTTCTGGGTGAAAACATACTTCAGGCTCTTATGATCAGTAAAGATCTCCACTCTATCTCCGTACAAGTAGTGTCTCCACAACTTCAAAGCAAACACTACCGCCGCCAATTCCAAGTCGTGGGTCAGGTAATTCTTCTCATGATCACGTAGTTGACATGACGCATAAGATATTACCTTCCCATGCTGCATCAAGACACACCCCCAATCCTCTGCTTGAAGCGTCGCAATAAACTGTGAATCCTCCGGTCCCATCTGAAAGGGTGAGAATAGGAGCCGTTATCAAACCTCGCTTCAACTTCTTAAATGATTCCTGACACTCTGCTGTCCAAACAAACGGCACATCCTTGCGAGTCAACTGGGTCATCGGCGCTGAAATCCTTGCAAAATCTGAAACGAACCGCCGGTAGTAGCCGGCCAATCCAAGAAAGCTGCGAACCTCTGCCACTGAGCTGGGTACCGGCCATGACTCGATAGCCACAATCTTCTGGGGATCCACTTCCACTCCTCCTCGGGTAATGATGTGACCCAAGTATGATATACGATCGAGCCAGAACTCGCATTTACTGAACTTGGCGTACAACTGATGCTCCCTAAGCGTCTAGAGGACGACTCTGAGATGCTGCTTATGCTCTGCTTCACTCTTGCTGTAGACCAGGATGTCATCTAGGAATACTATCACAAATTGATCCAAGTAAGGCATGAAAATGCGATTCATGAGGTCCATGAATACGGCCGACGCATTGGTCGCTCCAAAGGGCATAACAAGGAACTCCCAATGTCCATACCTCGATCTGAATGCTGTCTTCGGGATGTCCTGCTCTCTTAATCTGATCTGGTGGTATCCCGACCGCAAGTCGATCTTCGAGAACACTGAAGCCCCTCTGAGTTGATCAAACAAGTCATCTATCCTCGGAAGAGGGTATCTGTTCTTGATTGTCACCGAATTCAAGGTACGATAATCAACACATAGCCTGGACGTACCATCCTTCTTTTTTACAAGAAGCATCGGGACTCCCCAAGGCGATCCACTCGTACGGATGAATCTCTTGGTCCTCAGTTCTTCAATCATCTTGTATAAAATCTCCAACTCTGAAGGCGCCATCCTGTAGACTCGCTCTGATACTGGTGCTGTCCCGGGAATCAAGTCTATCGTGAACTCAATCTCCCGCTCCGGCGGCATCCCTGGAAGCTCCTCTGGAAAGACATCTGGAAACTCTTCAACTGTCCGGGGTAACTGCACTGCTGCTACTGCCATCCGCAATGCTGGGGAGGATGGCTCCACTGCGCCTCTGGAAAACGAAAACTCTGGCTCGCCGGGGATACTAAAGACAACTCTGCCATAACCTCACCTGGTACAACTTCTTCTTCCATAGACATCATCATGGCCTGACCTTGTCCTCTGGCTGCTGGTCCCCTCTGCTGGAAACCTCTCTGCCTATTCTGGGTCTGAGCTTGGGCTTGTGCATACTGCTGGGGGTGTTGTTGCTGGAATGCCTGAGACTGAGGCGGCAAGGGCCTCGAAGACTGATACTGCTGCTGCTGAATAGGTGCTGGTCCCCTAACCGAAGAGCTAGAAGGGTTGGATGCTGATGAACCACCCCTATTCGGGCAAGCCCCTATCCTATGATCTGCTGCTCCACAAGCCAGGCACAATCCTTGCGCCCGACGACAATCTGCCACCACATGCCCTGGCTTCCCGCAATGAGCATATCCCATCGCGGAAGTCTGTTTCTGCTTCTGCTGCTGCGGGTACGTCGGGGTCGAATGCTGAACCGACGTTACTGAGGCCGCCCGCCTCGGAGTTCCAATGGTCAATCCCCTAGCTGCCGGGGCTGGAGCTGATGATTGGTGCATCTGACTGTGGGACCGCTTCCTACCTCCAGTCCTATCCACGATCTTCTGGGAGGTATACTCATGCCTCCTAGCTGCTCTCAAGACTGCATTGAACGTCTGGTGCTCGAACTGCTCAACTGCCAACAAGATCTCCAAATGCAGTCCCTACTGGAACTGTTGGGCCCTATCAAACTCGGTCGCCACCAAGGTGGGGACAAACCTACCTGAGTCTAGAAAACTCCGATGCATAACTGTCGACTGTTCTGCCTCCTTGCTTCAAGTTGGTAAATCTTGTCTGCAGGTCGTACCGAGCCACAGCATCGAAATACTTCATCTGGAATCTCTCTCTAAACACTGCCCAAGCAATGGGTGCCACTAATCCCATGGCTTGCGCTGCCCACCAACTGCGAGCCAAGTCCAACAACTGTAGGCGTACCACCGCCACCTTCTCATTCTCGGGTGTCCTAGCTGCTTCCAGAATCACCTCGGTATCCTGAAGCCATGCATCCGCGACAATCGCATCCTCGCTGCCGTCGAAGAAGGAGGGTTCAATCGCTTGAAGCTGTTGGCCGCTTGGTTCCCTGGATGTCCGCCTCGGGTCAAAGCATCTTGAACTGTCTGGTGCAGGGCGTCGCTTCGACGATCCTGGAAAGCTATCAAGGTTCTGATGAGGCCTACTAAGGTACCATCATCTGGCTCTGCGGGCTGGACGGGCCGAACTGGTGACTCTCCTCCAGTAGGCACAACTCTGGAGGCGACTCCGGAATGCTGGGCTTGATCTCCGGGTTGCTGCTGGTCCACGGGAGGTGCTCCTCCTTGCTGATCGGCAGGGTCAGGTAAAGTGCCGCTGAGGAAGACGACACAGGGAAACAATAAAGAAGGACCAGGACAGAGCAACGATACAAGCATGTAATCAGGGCAAGAATTTCAGGGATTTAAAAATACGGGCGGAGATCAAGGACGAATACTGATTGAGATATCTATTCGGTAATCCCTCACATTTCTTGATTGACAAGACCTGCATGGGCCACCACTTAAACCATGTCACGCCCCAGAACCAGAATACTGGAGAGCGGGGGCAGACATAGCCAGCTACGTATATTGAAATGGAAACCACCTCGATATACGGTCACGGCTGTCTAGAAATATGAGGGTTTACTACAAGCCAACAGTCTCTTATGGTCATGAACAAGCCTAGTGTCTCAATCACAAGCAAGTAAGTAAGGTCGCAAGATGTATGATCATTAAATATACAATAATAAGGCGTCCCAAATATTACATATTCAGCTGATCATGAAGCTAGTCGTACAAAATGCGGGGACTAACAAGAGTTAAGTCGTACATGATCAACCCTAGGATTTGTTAATCATGTTTACAACCCGTAGGCAGACAGTAAGTAAAGTGCATCGAGCTAACAGGTGCTCGTCGGCTAAACGCCTCAAAAGAATAGTTTTACAATAGAGTGAGCGAAACAAAATAGAAAACCCACTCGTAGCCCGGGTTTCTTCTAGTCGCCACCATCGGGCTGGAAGCTTGGTAGATCCTCGGAAGCTGCTCCGAAATCTGGCCACACAAAACCAGCTGGGTCAACCCCAGAAAGAGCAAGTGCCACAAGGGGGCCACGAAATAAGAACAAAAGCCAGCAATTAGCACAAGAAACTTTGATATTAAAACTAAATTTACGAAAACATGTCAGGATGATATACGACGAGATAACCATGGAACTATTCCGACAGCCAGGTTACAACCCGTAAACCAAACAAGGACCGGGGTTGTAACCCTTCATCTGAACAGAACTTGGTTTCCCACCATTTATCGACAAGATAATAATGCAAGAAATCAAGACAGGGAGCAATCTTGTACTGGATCAAGACATGGCTAAACTGGTTATACCTCATTCAATCAATCACGGCCAAGCAGATACTACGGCTTGCTACTTTAACTAACTAGGGTTATCACAGGCCTAATTACTAACAAGATGCAGTGAGATTGTTCCACAGCCACAAGCCCTGCAGACCATCCAGGTTACCCAGGTCGAAAATTAGGGGTTGAATTCAGGTGGGTACATTGTCCGGGAGACAAATGTACCCTTAGGTGACTTAGAGGGTACAACACGCGACGGTGTGCTGGAAATGTGCCCTACTCGACGGCAGGCTACAGATCCCAAGAGCGCCCAGGTAACGAGATTGCCTGTAGCTGTGTCATCTCTTCATGACTACTGTGTTATTCTAGTTATTAACCTTAATCCATTTTAGTAGGTGCTCCTGACCGTGGTACTCAGGAGTCCCATCCTAGACATGATGTAAGACAGGACAAGTGGATTTGACAAGCAAGCAAGAAAGAACTACCCACGGTGTCAAGGCAGGTCAAGTTAAGTTATCAAGATAAATCATGCCAGGATACTTGTCGGGAGTGCGCCACGACGGGCCACTATCATGTCAGGTTGGTCATGCCAGGAGTACACCACTACGGGTCACTGTCGTGTTATGCTAGTTCCTTGTCATACCATGCCATGTACAATAGTCATTCCAAACATATTAAGCAAAATCAAGTTCATGACAAAAGACGTAAGGATATAAAATGGGCATAAAATATCTAATAAAATATCAATATACAGGGCTATAGAAGAGCCGAGCTTAAAGAAATAAGACCAAAACTCCAAGAGCCAATGGATTAAGCAAGGGGTCAGGGTGCAGCGTACGCACAAGACACGCACGCAGGAGAGCTGCATACGTGAAAAGTCACGCACGCAGGAGAGCTGCGTACGTGAAAAGTCATGCACGCAGGAGAGGAAAAGTCACGCACTCAAGAGAGCTGCATACGTGAAAAAGTCACGCACGCAGGAGAGCAGCATACGTGAAAAGTCACGCACGCCAGAGAGCAGCGTACGCGAAAAGTCACGCACGCAAGAGAGCAGCGTACGCGAAAAGTCACGCACGCCAGAGAGCTGCGTACGTGAAAAGTCACGCACGCAGGAGAGCAGCATACGTGAAAAGTCACGTACGCCAGAGAGCAGCGTACGCGAAAAGTCACGCACGTAAGAGAGCAGCGTACACGAAAAGTCACGCACGCCAGAGAGCAGCGTACGTGAAAAGTCACGCACGCAGGAGAGCAGCATACGTGAAAAGTCACGCACGCAAGAGAGCAGCGTACGCGAAAAGTCACGCACGCCAAAGAGCTGCGTACGTGCAAAAACACGCAAGCAGAGAGCTGCGTACGCGTAAAAACACTGTACGCAGGGTCTGGGTCTTCTTCTCCATAGCTGAGAAGAAGCTCCAATGGCTCCAAAACTTCAAGGCATCACAACTTGGCCATCCGAACTCCAAATCCGAATTTCCAAAGTTCCAACCGGGGTGGAATTGAACTCTCTTCCACATGGAAACATCAAAACCCATAAAAATCCAACTTAAATAGATCAAAACCATGCAAAACTGAAAATAGAAAAACTTAGATCTAGAACAATGGAGACTCCAAATCCTAAAATGCTAAGTTCTAATGTTGATCACCAAGTCCTAATCTAGCAAATGGACAAATAAAAGAGGGTTCTCATGTGGTGGCAAGGTGCACTTGCCTAAGGGTTGGTGTTGTGTAGAGGAAGAAGAAGAGTGTTGTGTAGAGGAAGGAGAAGAAGAAATTAATGGAGGCTTATGAGGAGAGAGAAAAGGTTGGTGGAGTTTTAAAGAGGGTAGGGATGTGGTGTGTTGAGGGTGGAGCATAGGCTAAGGTGTTCCAATACACATAATAAACCAAACCAAATCAACCCAATCCAATTAAAACCGAACCATGACAAAACCCAAAATACGAGAAATACCAAAATTCCACAAGTTGAGAAAAATAAAAATACATGCCAAAATCCAGATACGAGTATAAATACGGAATACGAGAAATACGGGAAATACGGGAAATGAGGGTGACAACAACTCCCCGACCTCAGTGCGGCGCTCGATGGAAGAGGGGTGTGGCGGCACCGTCGTCGAGTAAGTGTTGGTTTTTGATGTTTATTTTATGGAGGTGGTGGTGGTTACCGGACGATGTGGTGGCTGGGTATAACTGTGGGGACGGTGAGGGTGGCCGAGTTTGTAGGGGTGTGACATTGGCGGGTCCAGGCGGAGGTGGTTTGCCGTTGCGGTGATGGTTCCGATGATCGGACATGGTAGGAACAATGTCGTGGTGACAGTCGGGGGAGCCGCGGGGTCAGGCGTTCAGGATCATTGGTTGGTGGTTGCGAAGATGATTTCGAGGGGATGGCTGTGGCGACTATTGGCAGAAGGACGGAATGGCCGTCTTTGGGTGTGGGCGACGTTGGATAAGGATCTGGTCGGAGTGGCCGAGTGTATTGGACACGAAAGTGGTGATTGTATTTGCATATAATAATGGAATTGATTGGGGACACAGACACGATGCACGGGTAGAGCTGCGGATGGTGGCTATGACTATTGGTGTTTTATGGTGGATGATTTCGTATGGTGGAGAAACAATAACACGGCTCCCTTTAAATAGAGTTGAGGATTCTCAGTTAGATAAAAATTTAACCCTTGTAGGAAATCTAATAGATAAAGTCATAGTTTAAATCAAATAGAATTTAAATTAATTTAATCCAATTTAAATTAATATTTGCGTACAATAATAATTCAAAACAATATTAAATGCTAATACAATAATTCAAATTAATTTAAAATATAGTTCTCCATCAATCAAAAATAATTTAGCAATATTTAAAATTAAAAATAAAATTTTCAAATTAGTTTAGTCTATTCTAATTAATGATTTGCTAATAGAATTTTGATTTCAAATCATAATTTAAATTTATAGCCAGTATTTTTCAAAAATGATTGTTAATAAATAGAACTTTTTTATGGCACAAAAATAAATCTGATTTTCTTTTATAAGAAAATAAATCTTCTAAGTCAAATTCTTATTATCTAATTACAAAATTATAAAAAATAGATAAAAATATTTTGAAAGTTTGGAAAATCAAAATATATAGTTCTAGAAATATACATATCTTTATTTATTTAAAAAATATTTACCTTAGTATATGGGTAGAAGTAAGATTATTTACGTATACTATACATGTACTGTAGTCCTCCTAAATAAATAATTACGAATAAATTTAAAATATCTCCAAAATTTTAGGGAGTTTATACTATGCGTCCACATGACAACAGAAGCTATGTCACGACCCGCACCCTATAGTAAGGGCACGAGAAGTGGGTACGTCCAGCCTACGGTGCAGTGTCGGCGGTAGACCGCTGTCGTAGGTCACAACATCTAACAATATAAGGTACCTGTACAGTATATACACTCCGAATAGAGGTGACATAACAGAATACAGTCTCAATCACATCTAAGGCAGAAAATGATAAGATAGATAGATATGAAACGAATCCATAGAATACATATAGATAGAAAGTTCTAAGTGTCTAAGAGAACATCAATCCAAAAAATATCCCAAATCTCAAATACAGTAATCCAGAGTGTAAATAAGTACAACTGAAAATCACTAATCTAAACTAATGGTGTGTCATCCACTGCTAAGGGATCCTGCTGGAGATCCAGGTCACAGCAATCCTCTAGGGTAGTCCCATAATAAGTGGTACAGAGCGCCTCGTCCTCATCCTCTATAATATTTTCAACAGGTCCAGTCAGGACAGGAGCGAGCACAATACATCTCATGTAAATCATAACAGGTTAGGAAATATAAACTTGTAAGATACATGAAACTGAAAGAACAACATGATATAAAATTGAGACTGTAAGTAAATAGCTGCAATATATATAAGAGAACTATCAGTGACTAGTGATTCAGAGTACAAGATAAACATGTGAACTAGCTGGATGTGATTCATGACTATACTAAAGAGGTGATTCATGACTATACTACTTTAGAACTATTCACATGTTTAGTTCTACTCCCCCATCCCCAATCAATACACAAGGATCCAGTTAAGTTACGTTAAGATTCATGACTATGCTATTGGCTCATAAAGAGTGATTCATGAATAGATTCGTGAAGGCTCTGTGATTCATGAGAGTACAGGAATCACAAGCAGATTCATGATAGATTCACGATAATAGAAGCATGAGATACATGATGTAAGTGAAACACACGAGACATGAGTATCTGATGCTCCCGAGAGGGATAACATCTCATGAAGGGATCCATATAGTACCAATCCGTGTTACCAATGTGTCATTATCAAGTAAAGTAATCTAAAGCAAGAATATAATCTTAAACAAGATATAAAATGATCAGAGAATGTACTTGTCTGATATCCTGAGTATCTGAAGAGAATATACTGTCTGAGGAGTGGTATCTGGCTCCTATAGAACAGTACAAGTCACTACATGTCCAAAATAGTATAATAGACTGCTACAATGCATTCTACATGATGTTTGGGTCAATCTAGGCTAAAGTCAACCTTTGGTCAACTCTAGTCAACTACACTAGTCAAACTAGGTCAAATAGGTCAAGCCTAACCCAAACAAGTCTCACTAAGCCTAGCCAGCCTATTCTAGCAAGCACACATCATCACAAGGCCTTACAAGTCTATCAACACACAAATTACATGTGTATACATGTCATATATACATAGGCTATAATATAGGAATCTATATAGGCTATGTGCCATAGGCTACATCGTCCAATACAATCTATATTGGTAGTACATTACTTTCACACATTATATACATATACTATTTTAATATAAGCAACATTACATATATATATTATATTATAGGCAATATGCATATACATTATATATTACATATTTATCTAGCCAATTAGGGATATTATATATATATATATATATATATATATATATATATATATATATATATAGAGAGAGAGAGAGAGAGAGAGAAAGAGAGAGAGAGTGATAGGGTAATGTGGTATGTGTGTGTTAATATTGTGTGAGTGTGTGTGTACATGACAAAATTTTGTGTGTGTGTGTATGAGCTGACAGTGGATAGGGTAGTGTGTGTATATTTCAAATGTGTGTGCATACATTAGTTTGAAATGTGTGTGTGTAGATGTGAATATAGGTAGCAGTTTCCAGATTTTAGAGTGTCCTGTGTGAACATGGAAAGACAGTGTACAATTACAGTGCCTCAGGTTTTAGAGTGTAATGTAATGTGTGTGTGTGTGTATGTATCAATATAGAAAACAGTGTGTTCTCAGAAAAACAGGGCAACAGTATATAGGGTGTTGTGTGTAGATTAATGTGTGTGTGTGTGATATAGGGAAGTGTTCAATTCTCAGTGTGTGTCCTGTGTGTGTGATTCACATATATGTGTGTGTATGTGTACAGATCAGTAAAGAGTATGTGTGAGTTTCAATTCTCAGATTTTAATGTGTAATATCAGTGAATAATGTATAACAGTGTCAATTTAACATTGACAGTTCAAATAATAGTCCTAAACAATTCAAAACCCCATAACCTCTAGCTATCATGAAACCTATTATGTACATAATACTCAGACATATGTAAGTGAACTAATCATGGAATTTAATCATCAACAAAACAGTTAAAATACAACTTAAAATCTCAGAAAACTCGAATCAGTGAGCTCGTATCAGTAAAATTGGGAAACCTAAATTCGAGGTCCAAAACACAACTAATATCCAAAACTAATGGTTGGTAAATAATTGTGTAGGTGTAAGAGTGTCATAGGTGTGTCCTAGTGTCAAGGAACTGGACACAAACGTGTCTGAATCAAAATGAACACACACGAATACATAGGACCGTGCACAGTCTCGTGCACGCGTGCACACGTGTCTAGCACATGACACAGGCCACATGGAGACACGTGGTCATGCACACATGTACGCCTAGCATAGGTCTAGGTTCGTGTCACCCTGAATCGTGTCCTACGAGACATGTAGGCACGACATAAATCCCGTGTCAGCAGTGCCTCTGGCACGCGCGCACCGCAGGCAACGACCAGTACGTGCACGAGAGCGTGTCCAACTCGACACGACTCGACTCGAGACTCAAGGGGACTCATATCAGTCACTGTCCCTCAGTCCTCGCCAAGTGGCACGTGTCCAAACTCTGTGTCCAGTGAGAAATCCTATCCGTATAGCAGGACAGTGTGCACACACTACAACAGCATGTTCGTATCCTTGTACTGACATGAGATGACACAGAACACACCCACCAATGACACGAAATCACAGACGAATCCTAGATTTATAAATCCATTCAAAAATATTTCGAAAAATAGCACAAAACAGTGAGTGTGGCATTTCATCAAACACCTAGTTCTAGGTTAGGACACGTGTCCGATTAGGACACGTGTCCGATACGGACACGAAATCAAATGCAATGGACACCAAACCTTCACTACAGCTAGGAGACACCTAGATCTAGGCTACCATGCAAAGAAAACAGAATTAAACTACTAATTTGAAGGGTTTACCTATAGGTTGCAAATGATCAAGAAAAGCCCCAAATCGATTGATTCCCCTTGCTAACCAAACCCTTCAAATTGCTCACAAACTGAAATCACTCTCATTGAATATCAAATAAAGGATGATTAGAATCTATTGCAAAAGATTTGGATGAAAAAGGAATTAAAATGGATTTAATATGAATTAGGGAAGATGGGAATTATCTTTCCTTTCTAAAAGTTGGTTGAACACAAAAGAGACAAGAACAAGTGGAAAGAAGATTATATAGGGGGGAATACCTAGGTGTGGCCGGCCATAAATGCTGAAATTAGGATTAGGGTTTCAAGTCATGGGCCAAGTTTTATAAGTCATGGAATTAAATTCCTAAGTCATAAGTCATTGCACCTATTCATTATTTCTCCTATTGAAACTAGATTCTAAATAACTAAAAATGGGTTAACTTAAGTTAGACTAGGGTCACACCATGCTACCCAAGTCACCATAGCTAGGGTTAACATCTATGTTAGTCTACAAGGTCTCAACTAGTCAAGGTCAAAATAGCAATCACCAATTCAATAAATCAAAATAAATTCACAAATTCACAAATGACCAAAATACCCTCAAGCTAAAATGTGGTAGTGACAAGCTATGCGCCCACATAACCAAAGGGAGGGTATGCGCCCACATGATCGAAAAAGGGGCTATACGCCCACATTTTTTTACACAGATCAAACTGCACCCAAGTGTGGGCGCATAAACTTACTCCCATACTATGTACCCAAGGCAGCAGATCCCTATGACTCAGTCAACATCCACGATCAGTCGTGCATCGAAGCATGCGGCCATGACAGTCTCCACAAGCAATCGTGCATCGAAGCATGCGGCCACGTCAACCCCACGATCTACCCACGATCATCCAGTGTCCATGCGCCTACACCCTATGCGCCCAAAGGGGTGTCATGCATCTACAGTAAAATCAGTATATTTTCCATACTGTGGGCGCATAACAGTCGTTTCAGTACAAAACGACTATAAATAGGGGTCTTATACCTCTTCAAAGACACACAGAACGGAGAGCATTTCAAGAGTCAAATTGCTGTCATTCTCGCCAGTGAGCCGAGAGTTAGCAAATTTCTTAGGTTTTCTTCCACTTTTGTAAATCGGAGTATCAACGGAGTAAAGGAGCAACTGTCCACTCGATCTCCATCGTCCCATTCCCTATAATTCTTTTCATACTCGGGGATCCTCAGTGCAGGATCTCTCAGGCGTACTCGATTTGTGGTGTCTTGAGCCAATAAAAAAAGACAGCAATTTTTTCTTTTTTATGTGTCCACATG
Organism: Iris pallida; assembly: GCA_029216955.1. Lineage (NCBI taxonomy): Eukaryota > Viridiplantae > Streptophyta > Magnoliopsida > Asparagales > Iridaceae > Iris > Iris pallida. Next base: position 2,256,070 of record JANAVB010008798.1, on the reverse strand, counting down.
CATCACCTGGTTGATGCATCCCAACCGTCTTGCAGTCTCTAGCTGGATGGCCAAAACACTTGTAATGCTGGCAAATCGGCGGAACCCATTCATATCAACCCGCTTCTGGCATACCTCCCTCAAAGGTAGCTCATACTTGACGGTATATGGCAGAACCCTCTCTACCTGAATCTCAATAAAGATCCAAGTATAACCAATCTGGCTCTCTTTGTAGTCGCTTCATCCGCCTTGATAGGTGAACCAACTATGCTTTCCTACAATCTTTATAATGTCTATGCTCTAATAGTTGATCGACCATTCAGGAAAGACGGATCCAGATAAGAATTGACTTCAATACTTTCCTTTCGTACTTCGATTCTTGGCTTCAGGCCTTCATGATGATTATCCTTCCATAAACGTCTATGAACCCTATGTAGGATTCTGTCCATGTCTTTCTTTATCCTGAAACGAACATAATAGAAGTCGTTCTCGTGCGAGAATATTTCCATGCTCCCCTTCGATCGCCATATCCGGACAGCATAGGCACGAAACTGCCCGTAGAACGGACGATTGCCAAGGATATACAACATGATATTGTTCTTTCCAGTACTCTGTCATCTTCGCCAGATGTGTCCTCCGTGAAAACAGCCTAGACCTTATCCCCCATACGTTTGGGGGTAAAAAACCTCATCTAGCCTAACACCTAAGCGTCGTCCTCCCAAAAAAATAAAGGCTACGATCTACCACGTACTTAACCATTCATCTGTTGTTTTCCTTTCTCCGTCGCCGTGAGACGTCTCAAATCCACTCGTCGAGGTGCATCCCCATTGCCCATGCTCGGATTGCCCTCTGGATTGTCGTATCACATCGGCCCCGCTAACGACACCCTCTGCCACGGTTGATCATCGGTTGGGCATCGCATCCTATACCATGCCTCATTTATCCCTGCCGTCGACCAAATCTCCATCCACCTGGCCACTACGGCCGTCGACGATCTCTGATTGCTGATCACCCCCTCCCCCGCGTGGATGCTTCCTACGGAAAACTGTTGTCCAGCCACCTCCCTCCGCCTTTCCACCTAGCCGTGTCGGTCCTCCCACCACCTCTAAGGTGCTCCCTCGGTCGGGTTTCCTTCCTGGATCCCAAGCAATCGTAGATGTTGGTTGATCGCCAAACCCTAGCGATAGCATTAGGGTACCCATCTGTTATATATATATATATATATATATATATATATATATATATATATATATATATATATATATATATAATCAAGCAGGTTTTAGTTTTACATGAAGAAGATTTTTTTTAGCATATTCTATTCGATACTGGTAGGAGAAGAACCCAACTCGATATTTTTTAAAAAGAGGGGAAACAGAACCAAGTCAAGATGATATGGATCACCCCTTCTTCTTGCGCCAAAGATCTTACCATTTCCTAAGGAACTGGAGCTACATCTATTTTCAATTTCCATTCAAGAGTTCCTATGTGTTTCCACGCCCTTTTTTTGATACCTCGAAAAATAAAATGGACAAATTCCTTTTCTTAGGAACACATACAATAAATCTACCCCGCTTGCTGCTACTATAGGTTGGCAGCGTTACTCAGTCTTCGAGACCCGGAGAGGGCGGCAACTTCACTTAAGAGGTAGCGAGACTGACCGCAATTGCAGGAATCGGTTCGACTCACTTTCATTTCTGGTTGGAAAGTGATATATATATATATATATATATATATATATATATATAGACACACATACACACACACACACACACACACACACACACACACACACACACACACAATAAGAAAAATGGCTTTTCTTGATGGTTTATTTTTTGACAGTAGTAAAAAAACGTCAAAGAAAGGGATTCTTTTGACGGTTTTAGGTATACGTCAAGAAAACACACGTTTTGTGTTAATTTAGAAAATATTTACCATAATTGTTGACGGTGTTAGAGAAACCGTCAAGAGAAACAATTATATATATATATATATATATATATATATATATATATATATATATATATATATATATATATATATATATATATATATATATGCTGGGAAAAAAAATATATATATATATATATATATATATGCTGGGCTGGCCTCGGGAATCCCTTCCCCAGCTACCTTGGGTCCGGTGTTAGGGGCGCTAACCCCGAGGCATTGACCCATCTTTCCTCTGATGGAGTGCGCAGGCTGCTCTATGCCCCTGCCCCTTCATCCTATGGAGGCCTCCCCCTTGCGCAATCCGCGCATCAACTCTCTGCGCCATCCCTTTACTCCCATGGCTCTGCTTGCGCTCTTTGGCGGGCCCCCCTTATCAACGAATTGGCTGGGGACAGCTGGCACTGTCCCTCTTGCGGGCCCCCACCCCCATGCACAATCCAGCCGGACCTTTGCGAGCTGGCGCTTCCCTTCCGTGCGCTGCTTGGAAGCCACCCCCCTGCGCAGTTTGGAGGCAGGGTTCCATGCGCAGTTGGCAGGAGGGTGTGGAGGGTCCCTCCCCCTTGCTGTCATCCCCAGCGCAGGAGCCCGGTGGAGGGTCCCTCCCTCTTGCTGTCATTCCCCTCCACTCCTTGTGCCCCAGCGCCATTTGGTGGGTCCATCCCAGCCTCTCCTGCTCTCTCTGCAGGGGGCTCATCTTCCCCCCTGCGCTCTGAGATCCCCCTTCCCCTACATCCCGCAGCTTTCCAAGCTGGCGTCAATCCGCCAATCCCTCCCGCCCCTTCCTCCTCCCAGCGTCTTCCGGTGGACTCCCCTTCTTGCTCAGTCGATCCCCCCGCATGTTCAGTGGCCCCGCCCTCTGCACCTCCCCTGTCGTCTGCCTCTGGTACCTCCTGTCACTGCCCCAGAACCAGAATACTGGAGTGCGGGGGCAGACATAGCCAGCTACGTATATGAAATGAAATCCATCTCGCTATACGGTCACGGCTGTCTAGATACATGAGGGTTTAACTACAAGCCAACAGTCTCTTAAGGTCATGAACAAGCCTAGTGTCTCAATCACAAGTAAGTAAGTAAAAGTTACAAGATGTATGATCATTAAATATACAATAGTAAGGCGTCCCAAACATTACATATTCAGCTGATCATGAAGTTAGTCGTTACAAAATGTTAGGACTAGCAAGAGTTTAGTCATACATGATCAACCCTAGGATCTGTCAATCATGTTACAGCCCGTAGGCAAACAGTAAGTAAAGTGCAATCGAGCTAAACAGGTGCTCGTCGGCTAAACGCCTCAAAAGAATATTTTTACAATAAAGTGGGAGATCAAAAATAAACTCACTCGTTGCCAAGGTTCCGTCTAGTGGCCACCATCTGGCTGGAAGGTCGGTAGATCCTCAAGAGCTGCTCCAAATTTGGCCATACAAAACCAGCTGGGTCAGACCCCAGAAAGAGCAAGTGCCACAAAGGAAGCTTTACTTAGGAACTAAAACCAGCAATCAGCACAAGATATAAATAAAAGTAAGAACTGGAAATAAAGAAAATACATCAGGATGATATACGACGAGATAACCATGGAACTATTCAGATAACCAGGTTACAACCCGTAAACCAAACAAAGGACAGGGGTTGTAACCCTTCATCTGAACAGAACTTGGAATTCTTACCATTTATCGGTAAAATAAATACAAGCATTCTGGTCATGCAGTAACCTAGAACAGGATCAGGACAAGACTAGACTGGTTAGACTCCATCCAATCATTTCACGGCCAAGCAAGAATTACGGCTTGATACTTTAACTAACTAGGGTTGTCACAAGCCTAATTACTAACAAGATGCAGTGAGATTATTCCACAGCCACAAGCCCTGCAGACCATCCAGGTTACCCGGGTTAAAAGAATTAGAGTTGAATTCAGGTGGGTACATCGTCCAGGAAGCGAATGTACCCTTAGGTAGCTTGAAGGGTGCAACACATGACAATGTGCTGGAAATGTGCTCTACTCGACGGCAGGCTACAGATCCCAAGGCGTGCCCAGGTAACGGGATTGCCTGTAGCTGGGAGATCTCTTTATGACTAGTGTATTAATCTAGTTATTAGTCCTTAGTTTATTTCAATAGGTACTCCTGACCGTGGTACTCAGGAGTCCCCTCCTAGACATGATGCAAGACAGGACTGGATTTTTTATACAAGCACAATCGCCCACGGTGTCCAGGATTAATTATACAGGTCATGTCATGTCAGGTAGCCGTCGCAACAGCTTATCAGATATATCATGCCAGGTTTTTATGTCAAGTGTACTGGTCAAGAGTGCGCCACGACGGGCCACTATCAAGGTCATGTCATGTTTTACTTGTCATGAGTGCACCACTACGGGTCACTATCATGTCAGGCTCAATTATCAGGTCCAAACATATCAAGTAAATTCGTGATTATCAAGTTTATGACAAAAGGCGTAAGGATATAAAATGGACGTAAAATATCTAATAAAATATCAATATTCAGGGCTATAAAAGAGCCATGTGGCTAAGGCACATGCGGCCAGGATGGATCTCATGCGGCAAGAAGAGAACAGCCCATGCGGCTGAATCAGTGGTTCCATGCGGCCAAGGGTTTAGGGTTCAACATGGAGCAGGCGCGCGGCTTCATGCGGCTAGAAGGAAGTCCAAGGCACATGCGGCTCAGGGTGGCTGGGAGTCCATGCGGCCAGGAAATGACTGGGTCTCATGCGGCTGAGGGGAGGGAAAATCCATGCGGCTCGATATAGCGGGCACACATGCGGATACATAAGCAAGGGCGCATGCGGCTAGGTTCAGTCAAGGGCGCATGCGGCTCAAAGGAAAGGGTTCTCATGCGGTTGGAACGGACTCGGGTTCATGCGGCTCGCAGAGCAAGATCCATGCGTCTAGGTCAATGCGATTGCTTATACGGCTGGGGGGGTGACAGTTGCATATACGGTTTAAATAGTTGCTCCCACTAATACGGCTAAGTCCATATAGACTCATGCGGCTGATGAGAAATGAGCCCATGCGGCTAAGAATGGGACTCAGCCTCATGCGGCTGGGACTAAGTTTCATGCGGCTTAGAAGTACAAGGGTTTCATTGCGGCTGGGGGTGACTTGCCGCATGAATACTCATGCGGTCAAGTACAGCCATGCGCCAGGGAACTGTTCTTCTTCTCCAAATTTCCGAGGAGAAGAACGCTATGAGCCCATGCCTTCCAAGCTTCATAAAACCTTCATCCGGAGCCCAAATCCGAACTTCCATAGGTCAAAATGGGGTAGAACGAGATTCTCTACAACATGGAACCATCAAAACTCGAAAATAACCAGATTAAGTAGATCAAAACCCAAGAAATCCGAAAATAAAGTAAATATAGATCTACAAGAATCTAGCCATGGAAAGTGAAAATGCCAAGTTCTAAAGTTAGTTAAAATGCTGTAAGGAAGAGAATGAAGTAATAAAATTGGAGTTCCTCCATGAAGCAAGTTGCACTTGCCTAGACCTCTCTCTCCCTCTCTCTGGTAGGTAAGGAAGTAATGGTGGAGAAGATGATAAATGAAGAGAGAGAAAGGAGAAGGGTTAATAAATGGTAGTGGTGGTGGTAGGTAGGGGGTTCACCCCTTGGTTCATGATGAACCAAGAGCAATCCCAAACCTGAACCAAGCCAACCCAAACCAAGAATAAACCAAGCCCAGGGAGGAAATTAAGCAAGAAAATCATGCAATACAAGAATAAATATGTATACGTATTCCAGAAATACGTAATACGAACCACAGGCATTACACCTCCTCCTCTGCTCCCCTTGCGTTCCTGCCCGGCACAGGCGCCCCTAGACCTCCTTCAGCCGGAACCTCGACGACCGCCATTATTGCAGCGATTGGGAGCCCTTCCGCCACCCCCCCCCCTCCGCTGGTGTCGTTTCCCCCTTGCCCCCTACAGGGTTATCTTCTGGCGCTCTCGACCCCCTTATCCCCGGCCCTGCGTCGACCCCTCCTCCCTCGCTCGCTCCTAGCGGGTCTCAGCACCCATCCTCATCCCCTGCTGGTAAGACCTCCTACGCCGCCACCCTGTACCCGGATTTAGTGCCCCAGAAGGGTATCCTAATCTCGGACGTCAATCTTCCGGATATCGAGTACTCGCAGGAAACCCCAATTCCCACAATTCTATTCTCCGATTTGGAATTGACCTCGCTTTTATCCTCCTTTCCCCACACCTTTGTCCTCAAATTCTTCTCATGATGCCCCAAATTGGCCAAAGTGCAGGAGGTTATTGCCAGCTGGAGACTCTCAGTGGAATACCGCGTCGCCCCTCTCGACCCCAGGCATATTCTTCTCCGCCTCTCTTCGATGCTGACCACAGATCTGTGTGGGCCAAAGGCACCTGTCGGGTGGACTTCCATCAGATGAAGATCATCCGGTGGTCCCCCGGCTTTAGTACTCAAACAGATTCTGCGAAAGTCGCAGTTTGGGTGACGCTGCCGATTCCCTCATCTGCTTCGTTCCAGGCGCTATTCGGCGCATTGCCAACTCATTCGGGACGTATGTCGCCACAGCACCTGAAACCAGCAACCTCACCAAGGCCAACTATGCCAAATTTTGTGTGGAACTCGATCTCACATCTGAGCCCCCAATTTATCAGTATCGAGCTCGGACAATCGCACCCACACCCAATAGGTCGTATATGACAATCACATTTTGTTCTGCAACCACTGCCAGTTACGCGGCCACACCCCAAAATACTGTCACCGTCTTCATCCTGAACTCAAGAAGAAATCGGCCCGGAACGATCACTTGGAAATTAGAGGGAGGACCCCACGGTCCCCTCTCTTACCTACCACCGAATACGCATACCAGGTTTGGCTCCAGTAACGGCTATTCTGACAAAGACGGAAGCCCAAGCAAACTCTTAATCCCTGTCGAAACCCAAGCTCGAACCCTCTTCAATAAGTTTGATGCTCTTGGATCGGAAGAAGCGGGCACTCTAACGGAGACTACCTTAGTGGATAACACTAGCAATGAGGGAGGCCAGCAGGATCCTGTCTCACCCCGAGTTGATCACAATATTACCGAGATTATCCCTCACTCGGAGGACATGTCGGAGTTCAATGACTCCATTACTGCAGAGCAACCTATCATAATTGCAGATCCTGTGGTAGAAGCATTATCGATTCTCGGACCAGACCAGGTTCAGAGAGGACTTTAGGTTCAAGCCGCAGGGTTACTCTCTCCAGTAAACTCTGACACAGATTGACAGCACCAACGACGCCCTGGTCATTCCACCGGAGGATTCCATTCTGGATTCCGCCGGAGATCATATCGACCACCCCAGGAAGTTCACCCCCGAACTCCAAGCGAACTCCAGCAACATACCAATTGCGACAGTGGCAGATAAATCAACACCGAGCAGGAAAACAGATAAGACGGGAACCGCAGAAACCCCAACTATCCTTACCAGATCCGCCTCCAGGCGGAACAAAAAACATCGTCCCCATCCTCATTAATGATTAACATCCTATCCTGGAATGTTCGCGGACTGGCCAACAAACCCACTCGGAGGAGAATTTCCACCCTTCGGAAGCTTCACAAAATCGATATTCTCATTATTATCGAACCCAAAATCCCCCCCAAAAGATTGAAATCCATCCAGCTGCAGCTCGGTCTCCCCCAGGCCATAGCCGGTAGTAACGACATCTGGATCCTTGGCACGGAGGATGTCAACTTCGGAGTCATCCTACGACTCCTGGCAGGCCCTCTCTTGCTGGATGGAACACCCTTTTCTTCCTAAGCGCACCATCCTCTCAGCAGTGCACTGGCAGCTGTGTTATTGCAGAACGGAAACAACTTTGGAGCGATCTTCTAGACATTCACATCAACCATATTGCCTCTCCTTGGCTTTGCGTGGGAGACTTTAACGCTATTCACCAGCAGAGAAGAGAAAATTGGAGGTCGCCCGCCGCCGACATCAGGCATGCTAGATTTCAACAACTTCATCTTCAATGCCCACCTATCATCCCTCCTAGTTTACCGGCAATGCCTTCACCTGGTGCAACATGCAGGAAGGAGATCGCCGTCAATACTCTCGCCTAGATAGGGCCCTCACGAACGTCCATTGGGACGGAATGGGGATCACTACTAGTCTATCCTACCTCAATACAACAGAATCGGACCACGCTCCCCTGTTGATTGAAATAAAAAACTCTTGCAACCCCGTCAAGAAGAACTTTCGATTCTTCAATTTTTGGACCGAGCATCCTCAATTTTTGGACATCGTTACGGACGCGTAGAATCGGGATGGAATCACCCGACCCCCTCATTCGGGTGAGCAACAAGCTTAAAGAAACGAGGAAAGCCCTGACCATCTGGAGCAAACAAGCCTACGGGGACATTTTTCAAGCTGTACGGGTCACAGAGGACTGACGTCTCGCGGGCCGAGGCTAGATTCGCATGGGATCGCTCGGCGACGGCGAGGACGGCCATGAATCTGACCAAAGCCATGCTCAAATTCAGGATCAAAGTGGAGACTGATTTCTGGAAGCAAAAAGCGAGATTGAAATGGGACAGCGATGGGGATAAAAACTCTAAATACTTTCATGGCTGCGTCAAAGGCCGTATAAAGAAACTATCGATTCACCAAATCACCGACGATATGGAGAACATCATCACAGACCAAAAGAACATCCAAGCGTCCGCTGCGGAGTTCTACTCCAAGTTATTCTCCAAAGAGACCGTCCACAAAGACAACTCCTTCCTGAAGCACATACCACACCTCATCAGCGACACCGACAATGTTCAGCTGGAATTGCCACCCACCGTGCAGGAGGTGACCGGTGCTGTTTGGAGCCTGGATGCGAACAGTGCCCCCGGACCGGACAGGTTTTTTGGGGGTGTTCTTTCGCATTTGCTGGGACATTATTAAACAGGACATCACGGAGGCGGCCATCGCATTCTTCAAGGGAGCCACTTACCCCAAAGCCATCTCCAGCGCCAAGCTCATCCTTATCCCGAAAAATTCCTAACCCTGAATCATTCCGAGACTTTTGCCCCATCAGTCTATGCACTTTCACCAACAAGATCATCTCCAAGATAATTGCAACCAGGATGGCCGGATTTCTTCCAAAGATCATTTTCGAGGAGCAAAGCGGCTTTGTTCGCGGGAGAAATATTCAGGACAACATCATGTTAGCTCAAGAGTTAATCACATGCATGAAGTTCCCAGCTAGAGGGGGCAACATCGCTATCAAACTCGACATGGAGAAAGCATATGACAGACTGGATTGGCAGTTTATTATCTGGGTCTTCAGAGCCTTCGGATTTTCGAAAAATTGGACCAACACTGTGTGGAGATCCATTAGCAACTCATGGTTCTCCACGGTTATCAACGGTCAGGTCGAAGGGTTCTTCAAATCCACTCGCGGAGTTCGACAAGGCGACCCTCTTTCTTCTACTGTTTTCATCATTGCGGCCGACGCTTTGAGCACAAATCTTAATAACATGATTAACACCCCCAACTTCCAGCACTATCACACCTCTAGTGGCTGTCCCCTCATCACCCACTTGGCCTTCGCCGACGATGTTCTCATATTCTTCCTCCGGGAATATTGGCGCGGTGGAAGTGGTACACCACACACTGCTAGAGATACTCCAGATGCTCCGGTCAGAAAATCAACCCCGTCAAGAGCGTTATTTACGTCCACTACAACTTCAAACGAGAGCACGCCCGTGGCCTCTCCAACTTAACTTCATTCAATGTCGCCCATCCGTCCTTCAAATACCTGGGATGCCCCCTTGTGTACGGAAATCCAATTCTGGCATCTTCGAGGAATTAATTGCTAGAATCAGGAAAAAACTTGAGAGTTGGCATAATGCCACTCTATCCCCTGGCGGCAAAATGATCCTCATCAAACATGTCCTCACCTCTATCACAATTCATACATTGGCTATGTGTTCCCCACCCAAGAAGGTGCTGACCTTGATCGAACAGACATTCTGTAACTTCTTTTGGGGGCAGGAACAAAGGCCAAGACAAGCATCACTAGGCGAGTTGGGATTCTATGGCGTGCCCCATCGAGGAAGGGGGTCTGGGCTTTACCAAACTCTCCCACATCGTTAAAGCATTCTCGTTGAAACTGTGGTAGAATCTTCGGACTAGCAACAACTTATGGACCAGGTATATGAAGGCCAGATACTTCAAGCACATTCACCCATCGGTTGCCATCTACAACAACCGATCTTCAGCGGCGTGGCAGTCGTATTCTTGATGGGACGGGAAAGCGCAGAACCGGCTATCAGTCTCCATTTGGGTGACGGGGGTTCGGATCCTTTCCTGGAGAGATGGATTGGGGATAGCATGATCCCGAGTATCACGGAGACCCCTAGAGACTGCAGGATCAGCGACCTGTAGGACTTCAGTAGCAACGATTGGAACTGGGACAAGATCCATGATTGGTCCGAAAACGATACGGTGGAGAGCATCCGACTTTGCGGAGTTAAAATCGACAACGAGGTGGATGGTTGGCGGTGGTCGCTCGAGGCTTCGGGGGCATTCTCGTTGCGGTCGGCTAGATGCGCTGTTCGAGTTCCCGGAAACACGAACCTGTCCATTGCCCCCTATTAGGCACTCTTGCATCCCCAAGAAGTGGTCCTTCCTTATGTGGAGAATCATCAGAAAGAAACTGCCTACTGACGAGATTCTTAACACCATGGGGATTAGCTTAGCATCAGCATGCAATTGTTGCTCTGACCGTCAGATGGAGACTATTGACCACATATTCTCTCGGGAGGATCTGCCCGGTCACATCTGGAGGATCCTCAACAATTTGTGTAGAATTGAGCCGGGCGGTGGGCGCTTCTATGATCTTGCGGTCTCCTGGGGCTCTGCCTCTCACGGACACCAGATCGTCGCAGCGGCCGTCACGTGGGTCATTTGGAAGAATCGCAACAAGGCTAGATACGAAGGACTCCATTACTCGGCCAACCAGCTCATCCGGGAAGTCTTTCGCCAATGTCGTAAAAGGAGCACCCGATGTGCCCTACAGCCCGAGGACATTATGGTCCCCATTCCTTCTCTAGCTCTAGCTGGCTGTTGATTCCCCCTTCCTCTTTCCTCTTTTTGGGTGGTATACTTGTTTAGGCATCGGCATTTTGCGCCTTGTATTCTCGTTTTGGCTTCGGTCTTCGAGCCTTGTTTAATAAAAAGGGGGTTTTGATTATATATATATATATATATATATATATATATATATATATATATATATATATATATATATATATATATATATTTGGAAAAGGGTAAATTTTATTCCAAAGAAACACAGTAATCGTACAACATACAATCAAAGTGGGGAATCCCACTCATCAAGACCTCATAACATTTACATCAGATTCAATGTTATGAAGCAAGCCCACAAGAGGTGTAACCAGTCCCTCGAAGATCCGACGGTTTCGCTTCCGCCAGACATGCCAAACCGAAGCAGCCAGACGAACTCTAGCAGTCCGGAACCAGTCCTCCCCTCGACCTCTACTATCTCGGATCACCGTAATGATGTCCCCAGTACTCTTTCCGGAGTCACAACCTCCTAAAATTCTACTTTACTCCTTCCAGATCTGCCAAGTCAGGACACACTCAAAGAAGATATGGCTGATAGATTCAAGCTCCACCCCGCACAGCACACATTTGGGATCCGGGACCGTCACTCCGAAAGAGCACAGCCGATCTCGAGTAAGAAGGCGACCCAATAAGAGCTTGTAAAGACAGAGCTGCATCTTCCTTGCCAAGCCCGTGCACCAGACAAAATCGTAGTCAGGACTCTGGGGAAAGTGCGCCTGATAAGATTGTAACAACTCTTGAATTGGAACTACCCAGTACCCGGGGACGCACCCGCCGGCTCCCAAAACCTACCGATCTGCAGGCAAGTCCGGGTCAATGGCAACAGTGCTAATGATCTCACCCAGCTCCATGGTAAATCGATAGGACTCCAGCCTCCACTCGCCATCACGAATGATCCGACTACACGTCAGTTCCCCGCCTGTCCTCCTGGTGAGGCTGAGTCCCTCTGATATCCAATAGCGATCTCCGATCAAGCCAGGGATCTAGCCAGAGGTCCGTTCCAGCCCCATCCTTCATGATCCTTCCTGATAGCAGACTTGAGAATCCCCCTGTGTCTCAGGACATTCTTGAACGTGACGGAATAATTATTGTCAGAAGTATACGTCCAAAAGTTACCCTGTTTCACATATCTGCTATGCATCCAGGCAGCCCATAGAGATCCCCCATTTAGGAATTTCCATGTCAGCTTAAGCGAGGAGGCCTCTCGAATCTCCAAGCAGAGACCGAAGCCCCACTTCCTCCCTCCTTCCTGGGACGACAGAGCTGATCCCAAGAGATCGCATGCAAACTCCTCCTCCAAATGAAATCGGCACAAATCCGATCCAGTTTCCTAACAGTAGCGATAGGGAGGAGTATGGATTGTAGCCAGAAATGAGCAACAGCTGTAATCACTGACCAAACCAGCTCAATGCGACCTCCAAAAGACAATCCCGAGGCTTGCCAACCTTCCACCCTCCTCTGGACGTACTCCACCTAAACTATGGCAATCATGATCCCGGGCATAGTTGACCGTGAGGGGCACTCCTAAATAGCGCACCGGCAGATCACTCCTCTCGATACCCAGCACGTAAGCTCGTTCCTCCTTCTGGGGACATAAGGAGTTAAAGTACACCCGGCTCTTCTCCCTGTTCAGCTGAAGACCTGATAAGGAATACAACTCTTCCATAATCTCTGCAAGCGTCTGCATACCCTCCAACGAAGGCCGGATAAACACCAAGAGATCATCAGCATAGATGAGGTGGGTGACAGGAGGATCCACCCTCCGGAAGAGTGGAACCAGCCTCCCTCGGTGTGCAGCTAAATCCATCAGGCAAGTAAATATTCCATCACAATCGTAAACAGGTAAGGGGACAGGGGGTCGCCTTGCCCGAAGCCCACGATTACTCTGGAAAAACCCATAGGGGATGCCCTGTATGAGGACTGAGAAAGTGGGGGTCGTGATACACTCCCATATCAGGTCCACCCAATGGTTCCCAAAATCTATGGCAGTCATTAGATGGCAAAGGAAAGTCGCGGTTTACCATGTCATACTGCCTTCTACAGATCCAGTTTCACACAAGCCTTCTCTCCTCCAGGTTTGTTAAAACCTCTCACCATCTCATGAGCCAGGAGGCTGTGCTCGGCAATCGATCTTCCCTTAATAAATGCAGCCTGGTTCGGGGATATCAAGCCCTGCATGATCCCCTCCATACGCCGGCACATAATGTGCATAATTATCTTATAAAGATAATTACAGCATGCAATAGGTCTGAAGTCCGCCAGCGCTGTTGCTTCCTCCTTCTTAGGCACCAAGGTCAGGAAGGTGTGATTCAGCTCTTTTAGCAGCTTTTCGTTGGTGAAGAATTCCTGCACCACCTCCAAGACCTGGTGTTTCAGAGTATCCCAGTGGCGTTTGTAGAAACCACTACTAAAACCATCCGGGCCTAGAGCCTTGTTGGGGTCCGCCAGCTTGACAATAGCTTCTACCTCCTCCAAAGTAACGGGCGCAAGGAGAATACTATTCTCGTACGGAGTCACCAATCTCTTCGTAATGATCTCTGGAACACAGACAAGTAGTCAGTCTGGAAATACAACTCAGAGTAGTACCTGACCGCTTCGTCCTGAAATGCAGCCGGCTCCTCCACAAGATTGTCATCCACATCCAAAGCCGTGAGATGTGATTCCTATGCTGCCTGGTCCGAATGACATCATAGGAGAATTTGGAGCATCAGTCGTCGTCTTTGAGCCAGGAGCATTTGGCCCGCTGAGCCGTGTTGATCTCCTTCTGCAACCGCAAGATGCTGACTTCTTCAATCAGCTCCTTCTCTCTGCCCGCCAAGTCCCCATTAAGCATGTCAGCCTGCATGTCTTCCTGGATGGCTCGCAACTCCACCTCCTTATCTTCTAAGGAAGTCTTCGGCAACCCCTTCACCCAACTCCGAAGAGCCTGCTTCGTGGCCTTGAGACGACGAACCAATCGAAACTGGGCCGTCCCCTGCTGACCACTATCAAGTCCCTCTGTGACAGCCTCGGAGAGGTACCAACTGTTGTTGTACCTAAAAGGACGGGCCTTCCCAGAAGTCCGACAAGTTAATCCAACCCGGATGGGAGAATGGTCACTCGTCCCAGCAGCCAAACCCTCCGCCGAAGTGTTAGAGAAATGACGGAACCATTCTCCATTACCCAAAGCTCTATCAAGCTGGCATGCAACCCTATTCCGAATAGCTTTGTTATGCCAAGTCCAGATGAAGCCCGAGCGAGATAGACCCTGGAGCCCTGCCTGAAGGAGATATCTCTGAAAATCATATAGGATAGGATCAGGAACTGGTCTACCTCCTACCTTCTCCCCACGGTGAAGAAGGGCATTGAAGTCCCCGATCAACAGGAGAGGAAGAGATGCCGAATCAGCAGCAGCTGTGACCCGGAAAATGTTACTCCAAAGGGATTCCCTCCTCCGTCTATCGTTGTGGCCGTAGACTGCCCCCAATAAAAATCGGAATCCTCCCTTGTTGGAGAAGGAAATAGCAATCAACTGCTCCGTCATCACAATCAGATCTCCGTCCCAGCTCTTCGAGTTCCATCGAACCCAGATTCTGGCCATGTCACACAGAGCCAGGTTATGTAGTTGGGCCCAATGAGCTGGGGTCCTACGAGCAAGAGTCTTGTCACCCTTAATCTTCGCTTCTAACAGAATAGAGATGTCATATTTCTCTCTGTGCAACACCTCACAGATCTCTCTCCACCTACCAAGCGAACACGCCCCCCTCACGTTCCAGGCTATAATAGCCATTAATTTAATTAGAGGAAGGGTTCCCTGACAAAACACCCGGATTGGTACCTGGGGAAGGTGCCGCATCCGTCACTACAAGATCCTCCTCCATCCCAGACGGGACGGACTGCCGTAGGGTGTCCTGAGAGAGAACCAAAGCCCATGAAGGATTGTCAACACACACCGCCTCCTCTCTGTCAGAAGTATGCATCCCCTCCCTAGAGGAGCTGTCACTCAGCGGTCCGACAGCACGTCTCTTCCTGCAGTAAACCTGTCCCTCAGTCGAACCTCCACCCCCTCGCACCTCGATCCCCGACGCCGCCATGCCTCTCGTAACAATGCTACTCTGTCCCTGGGGAGTAGGCAACGCTCCACTTGTGGAAGCCAGCTGGGTAGATACAACGAGGCACGTCCCGCCCTCACACACCAGAGGCGTATCCTCGTCCACCAAGGCCTCCTCTCCGCTGTCAACTCTGATATCCATATCACAGGGAGAGTCTAGGGTCTCACCCTGTGGGATAGAAGGCTCCACATGATGTCCGGCCGCCGAGCATGCACTGGCCAGGTGTCCAAAGCAAGAACACCGTGAACAGGTAGGGAGGACCCATTCATATTCTACCTTATGGATAAGCACCTCTCCAGACGGAATCTTGTACTCCAATACCTCTGGTAACTCCCTCCCAGCATGGATCTCCACAAAAATCCTGGCGTACATCAACCTCGACCGAAAAGCAGTGGCTTCGTCAGCCTTGATCGGGGTACCCACCAAGCTCGCCAGTCGCATCAGAAAAGGAATGCTCCAAAACCGAACAGGGAACTCAGGGAAGCGAATCCATACAGGGATGGCATTCAGTACTTCCCGCTCACAGCGAAGCTCCGGAGTCCACTCCTTAAGAATGATAAGCTGGCCGTCAAACGTCCAGGGGCCTCCTTGAAGGATCCTAGTGACATCCTCCGCGAGACCGAACTTCACATAGTAGAAGCCGTTCTCGTGGGCAAAGAACTCCATGCTCCCCTTAGGCTTCCAGACACGCGCCGCGTACCCCCGAATCTGTCCGTAGAAAGGCTTGTTGCCTAGGACATAAAGGACAAGGGTGTTCTCCCAGTATGCAGACACCTTCTCAATCTCCTCCGCAGGGAACGATGCCCGGAAACCCCTCCCCGCCTTAATCGGCAGAACATACTCCATCGATGTGGGGTTTTTCGGCCCCACAGGTTTGTAGATGTCTGCCCAGGATCTTCCAGCCGGCCGAGTAGTCGTCCCATGTGGCCGGGGTGTAACCTCCGGCCTGGGAGGAGCAGATCTCAGCACAGCGGGATCCCCCACCTTACCCTTCCCTTTGTTTGTCGCAGTCGCCTTTGGCCGCCAGCCCACCGATCCCCCCGCGGACCCCACCGGGCCACGAGCCAAGGACCTCGCCCCTGATCCGATCTGACGACCTTCATCCTGGTGCCAATTCCGAACATGACCCTGACCACCACCGGTCCTCCCCCTGTCTTCACCGTCCGACGCCGCGTCACCGTAGTCCACCCTCCTCCATCCTTCTGATTCCCCTGCGAACTAAGGCCAGCACCGAATTCGAAAACAGGGGGGCTTGGAATTGAATCCGCGCCACTCCCGATAGGAGAACTCGCCACTGTCACCACCCGAGGGGGGTCGCCTCCGCCTACCACTGCTCCGGGGGGTCCGCCCGACCCCCCCACACCCGATCCAGCCCCCCCACCGCCGCCAACCGGGGGGCTGCCGCCAGCAACCGCGCCGGGGGGTCCGCCTGACCCCCCCCCCCCAGAGGATCCCGTCCCCCCCTTACCTCCTGGGTGGACGTCGGTGGCGTCCGCTCGTCGGGGGGATCCGACTGTCCCTCCCGCAGGGAGTCCCACCCCTCCCCCGTGGCCTGGGGGGGCGCCGCCGCTGGCCTGGGGAGGCGGCCCGGCCCCCCTCTTCTTTCCGCTCTTCCTCCCCCCGCCGGCAAGGGGGTCCGGTGGCCGCGGGGGGGTGGGGGGGGGAAGCCCTAACCCTAGCCCGATCGCCAGAGAAATCGCGCGCAGCAGACATCGTTATATATATATATATATATATATATATATATATATATATATATATATATATATATATATATATATATATATATATATACTACAAGAAAAATGGCTTTTCATGACGGTTTATTTTTGACGGTCGTGAAAAAACGTCAAAGAAAGGGATTATCTTGACGGTTTTTGGTATACGTCAAGAAAACACACGTTTTGTGTTAATTTAGAATTTTTTTTTACCATAATATTTGACGGTTTTAGAGAAACCGTCAAGATAAAATATTTTATTTATTGACTGTTTGTTGATAACCGTCAAATAATATATGTGCGAAAAAATTGCTGCGCACATTTCAGTTGTCATTTTAGTAATTTTTTAAAATTGTTTTTATTACATTATCTATGTTGATAGGTGGGTGATTAATTTGATCAGCCCAAAAAAAGGCTAATTATATGGGCACAGCCAAAAGTGATCGGGGCTATCCCATTGTGGCAGTCCTTGTTAGATCCTGGCAGTCTTTGTTAGAAACTGGACAGTATTGACTGGACTGCCAGAAAAATTGAAAAAATGGGCTAGTCCCGATCACTTTTGGTTGTGCCCATATAATTAGCCAAAAAAAACTCCCCCTGTATAAACGAGAACAAAGTCCTCTCTCGTCCTTAAAAAAGACCTAGAGTTCTATCATCTCCTTCTTCCTCTCGCCTCTCCAACACCTCCTCCTTTTTCGACTCCTTCTCCTCCTTCCATGGACTGCCGCTCCCTATCCACTTTGTGTCGCTACAGAGATCCTTCCAAACCCTGACTCTTCTATGACCTCTCCAACATCTGCTTTTGCACACGAGATGAGGACCGCCGCCAGGCGAAGAAGAGGAAGGGGTCCTCCACTATAGCAGTTTAACAAGTTGGGGAGAGCGACGCATGCGCAGATGACCGTTGCGGTGAAGCAATAGAATGTCTCCAGCAAAGGAGAACCTGTTCGTAAGGTGACAATTAATTTTTTCTTGATTATCAGATGAATAGAAAGAATTTCACTTGTGCCCTAAAATTTATTGTGATAAGCGGGATCCCCTAGAAAGCGTCGAGTTCGAAATCCTCCATACTAGTCCTCCTATCTGTCAGTTTCAACCACCCTGCCTGGCCGAGTACAACTGTAAGAACCCCATCCAATCCGACTCCATGGAGACGTTTCTATAACAGTACAAAATTGTGCCATCCAGGTATTTGTTCCTTTACCCCTATGAATATCAATAATATCATTACAAACTCTTATAAAATATTTATGGTTAATTTAAGAAGATGTGGAGCCAAACTATTCTTTTTCTTACTTCAGTAAAGTACAATGTTCCAAAATAAATCTGCTCTCTTCCATAACTTTATATAAATCAAACAAGTTGACTGGAACACCAAAAATGCTAAAGTAAAAAAGCATCAAAAGTAGATATGTAACACCAACGTATCAAAATTAGATAGGTGCACCATTAAAATCACTTGACTAAAGACTACTTGATAATTTATTCTTAGCATCTAGAAAGTGTCTCTCGAACACATATACATGCTGACATATATGAATGCTGGTTTGTCTCCATATTTGTTTACATGGATCTGGTGGTGTTACAGTTAAGAAACCAAATTGATTTTTGGTGTTTATGATGAGCCAATATGACTCCTAGTCAGTGCAACATGATCGTTACGAAACTTGGTGATTATCTCAATGACCAGGGCTATTAGGTTTGATGTGGTACGTTACAAATTTCATTTCTGGTGTTATCCTTTTCATTGGATGCTTGGGATGAATAATCAATTCAATATCATGTAGATTCTGTGAAGCGAACTATTCTATCTAGTCAATATATGTATGATCCCTATCCAACGAGTTCTTGTAGTCTTCTTATCAGTAGGCCAGTCATTCAATATGGGCATAACTGTTACAGACGGAGGTAACAATCACATTTTCCCAAGATGATGGGCCTCACTGCTACATGTTTATCAGGTTAATGATTGTGCCCTTGTTTGTGCCTCACATATTAAAGAAATATTATATTTTAAGATTAGTATGAAAATATCTTTCACTAGAACACTTAGTCAGTCCTAAATTAGCCTGGATTTCGAGTTTGATTAGTGAACCCATTTAGGAATGATGTTCGAGTTTGATTAGTGAACCGGTGCGACTGTTGTCTTATAGTGACTAGGTTGATTTCTCGTTTAGTGAATTTATGACTACTATTCCCCACTTTCAATAACAGCTCTTTATTGCTGCAATTGTTGTTACCTTCTCCATGTTGTACCCTTCAGTACAGGAGCCAACCTCGGTGGTTTGTTTGTCTCGCATTGTTTGTGTTGTTTACTCGTGTACATGCCCGTGCAACATAGTCTCTACTAGAACTATCCTAAAATGTGCCTTGAACTGAGCCACTAAGGCACTAAAAGACATCAATTTTAATAGAATCGATCACTGCACCTTTAATCTAGTTGGGCGTAAACAGATTCATGTTCATATGCCAAAGAATTTAAAATTATTTTGTATCTTTTGAAGTTTTATATTGAGACTTAAATGCCTATGCAGCATACCTCACTTTTATACCTTTTGCCATCAGACATCTTTTTCTTTGCCATGATTGACATTCATTCCTTGTCTTACTATAAAGAAATGTATAAAAAGGCAGCAAAGTTTTGGGCCGAATTACGAGTGTCAAACTATTGTCTGCAAGTGCCTTTCTTTCTGAGGAGAAGTCCAATTCTAAGTCAAGTGTGGCATTTGTATTGAACTGGCCATCAGGTACAGCTACTATAGCTCATCGATCTTTTGTTTTATCAGGAATTGAATATTGAGCCTTCTAAATATTATGTTCACTGAAACACTTGCCCTTTTCTAGGCCATAAAAACTTAGCTTGGCAGCCTTGTCTTGCGAGAATCCAAGAGGCAAAGAAGTGAGTCAAATAAGACAAAACTTTTTAGCCTGTCCTTTCCTAAGTTTTGCTTGCTAGCTTGCCACACCACTGATAGTGGTGCGGTTTTAAGTTACAATAAGTATCGATCGTTTATAATATCAGTTAACAAGCCCCGCAATTGTACATCTTTATGAAATTTGGCTTTGACAAAACTAGGTTATTCATGCAAAGGGTTATAACTGCTTTCTTTTGATAAATTTATTTGGCATGTATCCAAAATACACCAATTTGGAGTTAAGCAACAGCCTTAATGTAGACATTATTATGTATACTCCAAAAAAAAATCGAATGTTCTTAGTCTTATTTCAGCTTGGTGCAAATGCTGTACTAGCTGAATCACTTACTGTGCAAAGTTGGAGCATATGTGAAGAAGATTCCCCTATACCAGGTTCTTAAGGCCGACAATTTTAAATATACCGGAATTATCTTCTTATGTATTTCATAAGTGAATTTTGTTATCTTATGTTATGAAGCATATCACCAATCTTGATGGAAACAAGAACTTGGATGTTTATTAGCAGTTTACACCCATAGCACTGCCCCTATGCACACAGAACACTCATACACCTTCACTCTGTTTCCAGTAGTTCACTTAATATTTGTTTCTTCAAATGAAAGTTGTTTGATTTGTTTTTGGAGTTTTATAGTTACATTTAGTTGTTTTCAATGATGAGACCGATGGAATCCTTGGTTTAAATTTTCTTAGTTTTTATTCCCACTTTTGTGCTTCTGTTTGCTCTCTATAATAGGGTCATGTGACTATTTATATGACATATCTACTTTGAGAGTAGTTATCGTACGTCTTAACCTTGGAAGCACGGGCTCTCTGTAAACCAGTGACTATCTGTGTTGCATCATGTCGGACAGGTATTGTCACAACACAAACACTCCAATATATTGGGTCATTTATGTTTCCAGGAAATAGAATTTGCTATTTGTTGCAAATTTTTGCTACATGCTACAATTTTGGAGTGGTTATTTGCATTAGGAATAAGATTTTGCTTGTGTTTTGATTTTTCATTTTAGGTTGTTTCAGTAGTGACATTGATCTGGTTAGCTGACATATAATCTGAGGTCACTATAACTCTTATTGTGTTGTTGTCTTGTTATTATTAGTTTATTGACGATTACTATTTTTTGGGTCATATTTGTTTCCTTTGTGTTTAAATGTTTTGTCTCAATTAGACTCGAGAAGAGAGATAGGGAATTGGCTATTTCTAAAACTCTTGTGTTAAGCTAGTGGTTACTTCTACTTTGGACACTTCTTGTTTGGAAAGCAATTTCTTGTTCATGTTTTTGTGCTCCTAGACCTTGCGGTGGTTGTGGGTGTGGTAGGGTGGGGTAGTATTTGCTTATTCTGTTGGTCCTTTGATTTTTTTTTTTTTTTCCAGTAGCATCTTTAGGCTGGTGACAGTTAACCAATTATATATTAGGCAACAATACTATGCTTATTTCATGACATGCTATTTGTACCTGGACTATTACTTGTCTTGGTGTACCTTAACACAAATTTCTTATTACACATACTCCTCACTTGAGCATACTTTCATGTATAGTGTAACATGTATCAATTTTTTTGTTTACTAGTATGGCTAATAGCTAACATGATGCATATTTGTTTTGCAGGAGTTTGCTTGGATTGGAAGTACACAGTCCTAAAGTTGATGGCTTCTTCTTCAAATTGGGATTCCTTTGAGCCAAATTCATTTTAATGGGTACATTTCCACTGAAATTCTACATACTAGGTATCGGTCTCTTCATTACTTTGATGTATACCTGTACTACTTTGATGCATTCTTGTGCTACATGTATCAGTCCAGGTAAAGTTGTGGCTTTGTCATGCTTTTTGAGTTCACTTTCACTATTATAACATTTCATAGGATTTATTTATCATTTTCAGGTAAATATGTTTATATAGACTACTGAGGAACTCCCTTCAAAGATGTCTTGTATGGATTTGCTTGTAATGCATGGTATGGTGTCTGATGAAAGAAGGATTTTGATGAGAAAGATGGAATAATTTTGATATTCTACAAAATCATATATTTTGGTCGATTTGTATATATGATTCTTGGATGTTTGTGATGTAAAACTGCGTATTTATCAATATAAAATTTTTGTATTAAAGTTCTTTAATGTTTGCAATGTGCTTGGTTATGTTAATATTATATACAAATTTATTTGGTAAATAATATATAATTATAAATAATTTTGCTAAAATTTAATAGAAGTAACTTTTTTTGACGAGTTTTTCTGTCAAGAAAGGGTTTTCTTGACGGTTTTTCACCGTCATCTAGGCCTGATTCAAGAAAAGTTTCTATTTTTGTTGATGGTTTTTGGTTAATTTTTTCTTGACGGTTTTAAAGTACTGTCAAGACATTATTTTATTTGATAGTTTAAAACCGTCAAGAAAAACAAAGACATAAACCGTCAAGAAAAGTAGCAACTTTTCTTGATTGTGGCCTAGATGACGGATCCTAAACCGTCAAGAAAAGCTATTTTTCTTGTAGTAATAATATATATATATATATATATATATATATATATATATATATATATATATATATATATAGTATACATGTGACACATATAATTTGACATCTAAAAAACACGTAATCTCGGCCGCACATCATTTGAAATGAATGGTTCAGATTTAAATGCATACCAAATTTACATAAATGGAAGTCAAATTTGACATGCATGCTAATTAATAGTAGTTTGTACTAAGTAGTGGGATATTCAATTTGGTATGCATGTCAATTATTACAATACTCTATCAAATCTGAGTTTTAAATAATGTGCGGCTGAGATTGCGTATTTTTTTAGATGTCAAATCACAACAAGAAAAAAACCATTTTTATAATGCTTACAAAAATGTTATTATAACGTTTTATACATAAGCGTTACAAAATTTTAGAACCCTCTCTTAATATGACGGATTGGACTACTTTTTGGCTTATTATAACGCTTTACACATATAAATGTTATATATAGTTTATACGTACATAACGGTCATAAATAGATAAATAGATGCGTTATGAAAGGTCCAAAAACCTATATTCAAGCCCGCTCTCCTTTTTCACTCTCCCACTCTCTTTTTCATTTCCCCCGAAAAGGAACAAAAGAGCTAAACCCAGCCCGCTCTCATCTGCACTCTCCTTTTTATTTTTGCTCTCATTCTTCCCTTCTCCTCCTCCTACTCCCCCTCCCCCTCCCCCTCTCCCCTCCGTCGATCCTTACCAGAATGCTCGATGCCGATGGATTCTCACCTAAAGCTAGACGTCGATGGATCCCCACAAGAAAGGTTCCTTGTGCTCCTCAATTTCCTTTGTCAAAAATTTAGGATTAGGGTTTGCTAGCCAAAAATTAGGCTTAGGGTGTCTTGATTTTGGAAGTTTTTTTTTGTTTGCTAGGCGGAGATGAAGTTCAACGACCAAATATGCTCCCTCCTCCGTCGAATACCTCCTTAATGATGCCAAATTCGAGACTTGGTTGGTCGATACCCTCAACGGAGGAATCATCCCTAGAGGCGACTCCGCCTCCGACAACTGTCTACTCGGACTTAAGGAAGACTCCACCATCATGGCACAATAGAAGCATCCGGATCTAGAGCACCACCAGCGGCAGCCGCAGCAGCAAGACTCGGCGATCCTCTGTCTGAATTCATCCGGGAAGCTGGCTCGAAAGCAGGGAGTCCACTCCGTGCCCAATTCACCCGACTTTCTTGTGTTTTTAGTAGTACTTTTTATAATTATTGTTATTTTTGGCGTAGAGTTTGGTGGATTATCAGACGGATTGGAAGTTCTTTGTTGCTACTTTGACCGCAAATGGAATTATGAGTTGTCTTTCCCCGTTGAATTCGTCGAGTTAGGGTTTTAATTGCTTGTTCTAGATGTGATCTCTTGCAGATAACATTGGATTAGTTGGGATTTTGATTCCGGTTTCAGTTTCTTAAGTTTGCTCTTCGTTTGTTAGTGGTGGTGCTTTATGTTAGGAATGCCTAGTATTCGAGAAATGTACTGTGAGCTAGCAATATCATCCCGTTGTTTTGATGTTATCTGTATGTGGTTGGGATCGAGAGTAGAAAAATGGAGGCGTATGATTTTGATAGATATTGCACAATTGTACGATGGGTAGGGTTGATAATTGTATGATAGGTAGGGTTGATTTATAGGTTTATGCTAACTCCAATCCTATAGTGGATGTCGACTTTTCCTCTTCAAGGAAGCAACATCCTAGCCTTTCAGGAGAGTAAGGGCCCGTTTGGTTTGCAGGATTGGACAACGTAATGTAATTGACATTACGTTGTCAATCTAATTCGGGTGTTTGGTTGGACCAAAAAAATTAGATGTAATGTAATCGTGATTACAAGTTTGATTACATTACATCAGTTTCTTCTAAACTCAATTACATCATAAAATCTATGTAATCGCAATTACATTACAACTTTAGCGGAAGGATTGATATGCTATAATTTGGTCTTTTTGTTCGTTTTTGATCATCTTTTGTTATTTTTGTTTGTTTTTTGTCGTTTTTGGTCGTTTTTGTTCGTTTTTGGTCGTTTTTGTGTCGTTTTTGTGTCGTTTTTGTTCGCTTTTTGTCATTTTTGTTCTTTTTTGGCCATTTTTTTTGTTGTTTTTTGTTCGTTTTTGGTTTTTTTTTTGTTTGTTTTTTTGTCGTTTTTGGTCGTTTTTGTTCGTTTTTGGTCTTTTTGTCGTTTTTGTTCGTTTTTTGTCATTTTTGTCGTTTTTTTGTCATTTTTTTGTTGTTTTTGTTTGTTTTTCTGTCGTTTTTTGTCGTTTTGTTCGTTTTGTTCGTTTTTTTGTCGTTTTTTGTTTCGTTTTTTTGTCATTATTGTTCGGTTTTTGTTGTTTTGGTTTTTTTGTCGTTTTTGTGCTTTTTTGTTGTTTTGTTCGTTTTGTCATTTTTGTTCGTTTTTGTCATTTTTGTTCGTTTTTGTCCTTTTTTGTCGTTTTTGTCGTTTTTGTTTGTTTTTTTTCGTTTTTGTCCCTTTTTTGTCGTTTTTGTTTGTTTTTTTCGTTTTTGTCCTTTTTGTTGTTTTTGGTCGCCTTTGTTCATTTTTTGTCATTTTTGGTTGTTTTTGTTTATTTTTTGTCGTTTTTGTCCTTTTTTTTGTTTTTGTCCCTTTTTAGTTTTTGTTGTCATTTTTTTTAGTTTTTGGTTTTTTTTTTGTCGTTTTGTATTGTTCATTTTTGTTTTTTTTTTTTTGTCTTTTTTGCTTGTTTTGGGCCCCTTTTTTTCGATTTTTTTGTCGTTTTTGAACATTCTTGGACATTTTTTTTGTCGCTTTTGCACTTTTTAAATCTTTTTTGTCGATTTTGTGTTTGTTTTCTGTCATTTTTGTTCGTTTTTGTTTATTTTTTGTCGTTTTTGCTCGTTTTGGGCCTTTTTTTCGATTTTTGGTCGTTTTTGCACATTCTTGGCCATTTTTTGTCGCTTTTGCACTTTTAAATCTTTTTTGTTGATTTTGTACATTTTTTGTCGGTTTTGCACTTTTTTATTGGTTTTGCTTTATTTGCACGTCTTTTGCCTTTTTGCACACTTTTTTATCGTTTTTTGGTCAATTTTTACGCTTTTTATCCTTTTTTGTCGCTTTTGCACATTTTTTTGCCATTTCTGCATGTTATTTATCGATTTTTGTCGATCTTTTACGTTTTTGACCATTTTTTCACATTTTTATCGTCTTCTATCTTTTTCGGTCGATTTTGCACGTTTTTTGTCGCTTTTTTTATCCTTTTTTGCTTTTTTTTGGGTCTTTTTCAACTTTTTTGTCGTTTATGCTCGTTTTTTCTTTTTGTTTGTTGTTTTTTGTCGTTTTTGTTCCCTTTTTTGTCTTTTTGAATTTTTTTTGCAAGTTTTTTAATCTTTTTGTCGTTTTTAGCTCGTTTTAATTCCCTCTTGTTTTTGGTCTTTTTTCGTATTTTCGTTTTTTGTCATTTCTGTTGCATTTTTATCGTTTTTTTTTATTTTTTTTGCTCTTTTTTATCCTTTTTTGTCATTTTTTTTCGTTTTTTTTTTTTCGTTTTTTGTCGTTTTTGTTCATTTTTTCCCCTTTTTTGCTTTTGGTCGTTTTTGGTCTTTTTTTTCCTTTCATTTATTGTTGTTTTTTGTCAATTTTTTTTGTTTTTAGTCAATTTTTTTTATCATTATTGGTCACTTTTTATGGTTTTCACATTTTTTATTTTTTTTGTCGTTTTTCTTTTTTATCGCTTTTTCATTTTTGATTTTTTTCCTTCTGTTTTGTTCATTTGTCATTTTTTGTATTTTGTATTTTTTGTCGTTTTTTTTCGTTTTTGGTCTTTTTTTAGGAGAAAACAAACCATTTTTCCCTTATTTATTTATTATTTTTTTTTCTTTTTAAAATTTTAAAAAATTCTAGTGATCCACTTTTTTATTTTATGTTGTATTTAAAAAAATATTAAATTAGAAACTTAATTACATTACATGGTAAACCAAACATATGAATGCAATTGACATTACATTACATGGTTTGATTACATGCTTCAACCAAACATAGTAATGTAATTATAATTCCATTACATTACAACCTCAATTACATTACAAATCCAATTCCATTACGATTACGATTACATTACAATGAACCATACGCAACCTAGGTTTGTGCTTCTCATGTCTTTGGAGATGGCAGTTTCCTGCTTGGGCCTTATATGGGGCTTAAAGCTTTATCTTGTAATTCTTGTTACTGTGATACCCACCATAGTTTTAGTTGAATGGATGGAATTTACCTAACATATATAGGTTTGTGCTTCTCATGTCTTTGGAGATGGCAGTTTCCTGCTTGGGTCTTTTACTTATTTCATCAAATCTCTTACATAAGCTCATATGCCTTTATCTCAGTGAATTACAATTTTTTTTAGACTATTCAGAAATGTAATTTAGGCCATGGCTATTTTGATATGGGAGGATTATAACTTTTACTATGTATATTCTCTTTCATCTCTCTAGAGCGATTTAGCAATTTTAATGTTTATACTTTATACAGTTGAAAAGAAATTGTTTACTTAAAATGCAATTAGAATTATCATCATCGTATCAAGTCTAGAAAACCAGTTGCCTGGGACATAAATCATCTGTTATGCTTTTGCATGTTCCAACTGCATGAGTGGTTGGATTTCTCTCTCAATCGCCATCTTCTATCCTTATACTTTCCAAGTAACTAAATTTTGAATTCTTGGAGTGCTCTCATAATTACACCTTTGCGCTCTATGATTTAATGTATGTTTCAGAGCATTCACTGTATCTAGGAAATTGAGGCTTGAAGAGGCTATCGTAGCTACACTTTAATCTCTACATGACGAGGTTGTTGATATTGTTGGTACTGGATTGCCATATGAAGATTTTGTATCAGAGAGGAGGAAACTTGATTTCCTTGAAATGCATGAAGAGCTTATCAAGGTACACACCTATGATGCCCTTGAAGTATTTTGTTTTCTTTTATAATTTTACAACTTTAACATCTGCAAGACCAAAAGCGTATCTGGAATCTGGAGGTACCCACCTATAATGCCCTTGAAGTATTTTGTTTTATAATCAATATCTGCAAGAATGGAAGCAAATTTAGAGCCTCGAGGTCTATATGAGGCATGTTACATGTCTTGTAGTTGTTGATAAGATGCAATTGGTTCTCCTTTTTTAACTCACAAGTCCTCTGTTTGTACAATCATTCAAGAAGCATTGGGTTATCATTTTACTTCACGGTTTTCAGGTTCTATATTTATTCTCCTATTGCTCATTCCTCCTTTTCTTGGACTTTTGAAGAAAATGACTACAATATGACTACAATCTTAAAAATTATGACTACAATCTTAAAAATCTCCTGTTACCTTGCATATCTTGCACAATATAGAAAAATATGATTTTCTTACTAAGTTTGATTTTCTGCTTCTTGCAGGAACTCGATGGCCCTCTCATCTTGATACATGAGAAGAAAATTTACAGCATTAATGTTGTGGTAAAGGTGCTAGAGCAGGATTCGAAGGACCAAGGTACATGACTTCTCTTCTGTTTGAACTTCTTTTTCTGTAGTTGACTCAGAATCATAAAAAGAAGAAAAATGGCAACCTACAGCTTTCGAAGAGATTCAAAAATTTCCTCTATCAGGAGAACTTGATGAGGAGCTGGTTTAAATCTGAAATCACAAAAATGTCACTCATAGAACACAAGTACTGCATAAAGCATCCAACAGAAGCCTTTTTTATAATAGTCAAGTTTTCCTGCGTCTCTTACTGTATGTCAATCAGTGTTATAAATTTCGGTAGGCGGATTCGGTGCTGCCAAGGGGCGCCTAGTGCCTAGGCAGCCTAGGCGGCCGCACATATATATATATATATTTTTTTTGAAGTTTTGACTTTTGACTTTTGAGAAATTTTGATATTTTTTTTTTGAAATTTGATATTTTATTTATTTATTATTAAATTTAATGATTTTTTAATTATTTTTTTAGAATCTGATTTTTTTTTTTGAATTTTCAAAACTGAAATTTCAAAATTCAAAATTCAAAATTTTTAATTTCCCGCTTTGGCCGAACAGACGGAACAGGGGCCGACTTGGCCGAACAGACGGAACAGGGGTCGACTTGGCCGAACAGGCCCGCCTAGGCGCCGAACAGGTCCGCCTAGGGCCGAACAGGCGCATAGGAGGTCGATTTGGGGGTTTTCTGTGCGGCAGGCGGCCGCCTAGGCCGATTTTTAGAACACTGATGTCAACTCTGTTAAGAAAGTTCAAAAGCAAAATATCTATGAATACTGTTTTTTGATTCATTATACTAATACTATTTAAGTTACAAGTCTGCCATAATTATCATTTTATTCATGATATAACTGGATGGTTCTCTGAAACTCGAAATACCAAGTGCAACCTGCCATATGGTTAATATCTATTTTTAGCTCGAAGACGTGTATTACAATGGTAATCCATCTCATTGTTGTTGTACGATGACATTTGTACATGAACTTCCTAGAAATAAGTTTCATCTCAAGGGTCTTACATATTCTTCTACCATAGAGTTTTTTTTTTTTTTTTTTTTTGGAAAACCTTATTACCAAGTGTTGAAGATAATTCAAATTCTGTTAAGAAAGTTCAAAAACAAGCTATCTTTGAATGTTGTTTTTTTATTCATTCTATTAATACTATTTAAGTTTCAAGTCTGTCATAATAATCATTTTATTCATGACATAACTGGATGGTTCTCTGAAACTCGAAATACCAAGTGCAACCTGTCAGATGGTTAATATCTATGTTTTTAGCTCAAAGACGTGTATTACAATGATAATCCATCTTATTTTTGTTGTAATAACATTTGTACATGAAGTTCCTAGAAATAAGTTTCATCTCAAGGGGTTTACATATTCTTCTACATACAATTTTTTTTGGAAAACCTAATTACCATGTTTTGAAGAATATTCAAATTTGCAGGAGCCTGTTGTGAGTATTCCCAAGGATACCATAATGGGGGCTCTAAAAGTCATACTAGGTACAAAGTTTAGCCAATCATGATCTAAGTTTATTTGCCGATTTGCTCTTTATTTGTATAATAATTTAGTCAATTAGTTGCTAACTAAATTAACTTTATGGTGTCTCAGACAGAAGGAACAATCCAGTTCTGATTCACTGCAAACAGGGGATGGTATGAATGGATACTTGAACTCTTTTGTCTACTTATCTGCTTCAAGATATGACAATGTTTTTTTAAAAACTAAATCTAATTTGAACATCATAACAGCACCGGACAGGTTGGCCTTGTCGGCTGTTTGAGGAAATTATAAAAGTGGTGTATGTCCTTTGTGTTCTAGGAGTATGAGCGGTTTTCTTCTACTAAAGTGCGGGTGTTAGACCTGAGATTCATGGAGACATTCAACGCCTCATTTATGAGCGAGTGCATGCTCGGCCGGATTATATGAAGCGTGATGTGGTGGACTTCACTCGAAACGTCTAACATATCAAGAAGGAAAATAATTGCCACATTCTTCTAGCTAAAACTTAAGGTGAGTCCAATGGTAGAGAGTCACAAAGAATCACAAACTAGTATTTTAAATCTTTCTTGTTCATTACGGATTTTGCTTAGAGTTACCTATTTTACACTAAAGTCTCTATCCATCTGTCACTATAATGACACTAATATCAATTACTCCCCATTTATGATACTTACACTAATACACACAAAATGGCACTGATTGATACACAAAGACACTCCCTAAAGCACTGATGTGCACACAGATATCAATTACTGATGGATCTTTGAAAATTATTCTTTTACTGATTTCCATCATGTATCTAATCTATATCATTGGATTTGTTTACTATGTTCGATTTAGTACTTAATACAAGCATTTTCCTTCTTCTTTCTCTTCATATATTTGCTTTTTTCCAGGTAAAAGGAGGGAATTGCATATTTCCAGGAGACCCCGGCCAGATATAAATAAGTAGTATATGTTTCATTGGGTCCCCAAACTTTAGAGATTAAATTAACTCAACTTGTCCTTTGAACAAGTACACTAGTGATTAGTTATTTTCTACTCTTTACAACAGAACATAATATGGATGACAAATTTCAAACTTTACAGCCTTAAATCACTTTTTAGACATATATAATATGCCCCAAGCCTTTAAGCCAGCTGATAATTAATTTCATCTAATTTAATCCCTTATCATTGTATACTAGATGACTCGATCATTTGTAGTTGTTAGATGCCACTTTCACCAACAATTGCATCGCTACTACTCTCCGACCAGTCAATGTCAGACTTTTGATAGCATCAGCCGATGGCTTTTTGAACTTCACAATAAGTATAAACATATACATCAGCCTGTTCAAATTGCAAGATATCACAAATAAAATATTTTTGTTTAAATAACAATGTGTAGATGTAGATCTTAATCCGTCCATATGAATGTTATTACTCTACATCTGTGCTCAGCATTGACTGCACTTTCACCGCTCAATACAGTTGAAGTGTTAGATGTCGGTTAAGTATGTATGGTAACTTCCAAGTTCTAGGGTCAAAAAATTTAATCTAAAATGTTCTGATACCGTATTAAATTTTATATATGTTACTGAAATATGATAAATACAAGATAAGAGTTGATGTATATTAAAAGTGTATAGAATCAATATATTTGAGTTACTTCTGATTCATCTTTTTTGTCTGTTGGAGTCATTTGTTGTGTTTGTCATAAAGCTCTAGGGCTAATGAGATGGGTTCTAAAATACCAGGGTTTAGGAAACTGCGTTTTCTTTTGATTTGGAAAGCATGGATTGTAGAACTTGTACTATTTCAGCATTTTCCTTATCTATGCATACCAAATTATCATTTTTAATAGTTTAGTCTAATTGAACCATTTCACGAAAATATCTCATGATGCGGGTTATGCCATTGTCTGGGGACTAGATTCAGTTAAATCATTCAACGAAGCATTGGAGACAACAAAGGTATTTTTGTTGTAGTTTCTGGGATGGGTAGATGTTCTTTCTAGTATTGAAGTTTATTATAGATAAGCTAGTATTGAAGTTTTGTTGTCTAATTAGTATGTTCTTTGTCTCTTCTCTGATATTCTGTAATTAATAGTTGGAATTATGGTATGCCATGGTGCAGCGTGAGTGGAGGAAGATGACAAATGTATTTATGTTTAGCAAAATTCATGTGGACGAAGGTGAAAACCTTTTCAATATTTCTTCAAAAATACTGAGTTTTGAGGGTTGTACCTTGACAGTTTTGAAGGATGTCAACAGTTCTTGCTGATGAAGCCAAAGGAAGCTACATAATAAGTTTTGAGGGTGCCCTTGAAAAAGGAAAAATTAAGATGTATACATGTATTTGGATATATTTAAAAAAAATGTAATTAAGATGGTGATATTATGTACATTTGGAATATGATATTTTAATTCAAAAGTAATGTTTGTTTAATTTATGTTGTTTGGTTCTAAATGAATGTTTTATGAAACGGTCAGTATTGAACATCGTTTTTTATAACATTTTAACAGGTGATATATTTATGCGTGTGATCCATAACAGTTTAAAAAAGCGTTATATATATAGTTCTATTTATAACGCTTTGAAAAAAAGTGTTATATATATGGTCATATTTATAATGTTTTAGAAATTTAGTGTTTTGTATAGGTGTATTATTTATAATGTTTTCAGGGCAAAAGTGTTATATATGAAGAGACCATTTATAACGGTTTTAGAAAATATTTATAACACTGATTTTTATCACAGCTGCGGGTTTACAAAAAAACGTTATAAAATATCATTTATGATGATTTTTAGTCGTCATAGAAAGATATTTTTGTTGTAGTGAATTGTATGTGTCACCTTATCCCCATATATATATATATATATATATATATATATATATATATATATATATATATATAGAGAGAGAGAGAGAGAGAGAGAGAGAATAAGGGAGGTAGGGTGGCACCTCATGGGAGGGTGTCTACTCCCCCCCCCCCCCCCCATGTTATCATCAAGCACATGGGTGCATGATGATAGCATGTGGGGGGTGACAAGTAGACACCCTCCATAGGGTGGCACCTCACCTCCCTCATCCTCTATATATATATATATATATATATATATATATATATATATATATATATATATATATATATATATATATATATATATAGGGAGCGGATCAAAAGTCTCCCTTAGAAAACTTCCTAAAAATCTCCCATCACTCTCAGCCGTCCATTTAATGTTAATATTTATTTTTATTTTTATTTTTATATTAATGTTAATGTTAATATTAATGTTAATATTAATATTAATTTTAATGTTAAGTTTAATGTTAATTTTAGTATTTAATGTTAATATTAATATTAATATTAACATTAATATTAACATTAAATGGACGGCTGAGAGTTAGGAAGTTTTTAGGGAGACTTTTGTATATATATATATATATATATATATATATATATATATATATATATATATATATATATATACAAAAATTTTCATACAGAGTAACAATTTTAACGAAATTGTGAAAAAAGTAACAAGTTTGAGAAAATTTCAATTTGGGTAACGAAACGACATCACTGATGGCGCATGCTGCATTTCCCCCTGCCCAGGGTCGACGCGCCATAACCCATGGCCTTCCCGAGGCCACACGCCATGAGGCGTGGCCTTTTCAGCTGACGCTTCCCCTGACCAGGGTCGACGCGCCATAACCCATGGCCTCCCGAGGCCACACGCCATGAGGCGTGGCCTTTTTCCTCGTCCTGCCCACTACACGCCAAGAGGCGTGGCCCACCACACGCTGACACGTCTGGCCGTCCTGCCCACTACACGCCAAGAGGCGTGGCACACACTACACACCAAGAGGCGTGGCCCAGCACACGCTGACACGCCTGGCCACAACACGCCATCAGGCGTGGCCCCACAACACGCCATCAGGCGTGGCCCCACAACACGCCATGAGGCGTGGCCTTTCCCACCGATGACACCCTGACACGTCTGCCCACAACACACCATGAGGCGTGGCCTTTCCTGCTGGCGTGGCCTTTCATGCGGACGCGCCATGATACATGGCTGTTCCCGAGGCTCCAACGCTGTCCTTTCTCTTCCAACGCGCCATGATGCATGGCCCTTCCCGAGCCTTCCCCCCTGACTAAGATTTGACTACACATGAGTGACTCTTCCCGAGAGGCCTTCCCAGCAGCATTTTTCCTCTTTTTGCTGCTGCCCCTCGTTTTGGAGACTCCCCTCCTCTGCTTGGAGACCACTCCACTCTCGCTCCCTCTTCTTCATATATTCCGAACCTCCTTCCCTCCTCTTCACAACTCCCCTCCATTTCACAACTCCTTCATCCTTCAACTTCACAGAAGATTACTCCCTCATTTTCCTATCTTGATCTTCTCTTTACATAGTAAGTATTTGTATTTTATATTAGAATTATATTTTCTATGTATGAATAACAATATTACTAATAGTTTTTGTCAAAAATGTAACAGATGGCTGAACCGAATGACGGACGTATTCCCGGGTGACCGGTTAAAGAAGCCATAAAACAAGAACGAGAAACTCATATATCTACGTTGGTTTTTAACGGGAAGGTAAATTTTAAAATGGTAACTAGCGTTATTATTTATTTATTTTACATAAATATAATAATATAATTCGCTTGTAGCTATATGATTATCCTCCCGAGGCTCGGACACGGGAGTATGAAAGTTGGAGGATAGAGAGAGGATATCGTAAATGGGAGTTAAATGCTGCCCAAAAGGAGCTGTTACGTTCATTTGGATTTCAATATCTGGATGAAATTCAAATTTTAGTCCACGATGTACATCTCATTTTTAGTCTCGCTGAGCGATGGTGGCCTCAACGCAACACCTTTCAGTTGCCCGTTTGTGAAATGAGAATCACACTTTGGGATGTTGCAAATATTTTAGGATTACCTATTACATGTGAACCTATATATTTTGATACAACTTTAAATCCATCTCAAATAATCCGGAGATATCTAGTCATTAATGCACCATCGGACTTAGGAGGAAAGAGTTTTGTCAGTATAACCTGGCTTCGGGGTAATTTTATGGATCTAGATGAAACTATCGACGGTCCAGTCGTGGTCGATGATTTAAGGGTACGTAATTATTGTTAAGATTTATTTATTAGTTAATTTCAATAGTGTGTTAGTTTTAATATGTTAGTTTCAATATTTGCAGATACTTTATTGTACTATAGCATATTTGCTCTGTTTGTGTTGGGCAATGCTATTTTTCGACGGGCAGGGAAATAAAGTAAACGTGCGACTGTTGCCCTTTTTAGACAATTTAAAAGAACATACGCGTCATGCATGGAGAGCTGCTACCTTAGCATATTTATATGCTAGCTTGACCGAATTTGCCAGATCAAATGGTACCAAAAATTTGTGTGGGTGCATGACCCTGGTTCAGGTAATAAAAATTTAATCCCTAAATTCGCTAAATTCGTTTTGATGATATACATTTTGTAAATATCATATGTTTTCATGTCTTAGGTATGGTGCTACGAGCATTTGTATATTGGCCGACCTGTAACCAGCATTTTTAGTGATGTTGGAATTTTTCTGCTTGCTATGCGATGGGCCACAAATATAGTGGACCCTCTTCATAATTTACACAAGGATGTTTCAATCTACAGGGGAGAATTTGATATAGTACCGTGGAAGGAGGTAAGTACTAAATTGTCAATTCATTTCTGCTTGGAATTTTAGAGCGTTTTCAACTACAATTGTCAATTCATGTAATAGAGTATCACAAATTTTTCGTATAAATTGTCAACCAATAGGTTATCTGGATACCATACTCAGATGATGAAAATGCTCCAGAATTAAAAGGACATCGTATGAATTGAGCCTACACAAATCATATATTATATACGATCGTTACACTATGTATCATCCGGCAGATCGCGTTCTCCGGCAATTCGGTTACAGGCAGATTATTTCGGATGATCCGCCTGCCATGAGTTATGATATAGCCAATGCAAAAAAACAGAATCGACACTGCTAGAGCCGCCTGGTATAGACGATTCCAGGATAGTAGTATGGCAGGGCTGTCCCAAATAATTGTAATGCCTATTGTTCGTAATACGTATTTTGGAATACGTGTACGTAATCGGACTCGTATTGCTTGACTCCTGGTTTGGTTCGGCTTGTTTGGGTTGGCTTGGTTCGGCTTGGGTTGCTTATTGGTTCAACATGAACCAAGGGGGAGAACCCTTACCTACCACCACCATCCCCATTTATTAGCCCAACTCTTTCTCTTTCCTCATTTCACTCTTCTTCCTCACCATTACTCTCCACCTACAACCAAGAGCCCTAGGCAAGTGCAATTTTACTTCGTGATGGATCTCAAGTTTTATTGTTCCATTCTCTTCTTTACATGATTATAAGCCTCTTTAGAACTTAGAATTTTTAATTTTGATGGATAGATTCTTCTAGATCTACTTTATAACTTTTAGTTCATGGAGTTTTCTTGGTTTTGATCTACTAAAACTTGTTATTTTCGAAAATTAATAGTTCCATGAGCAAGAGTACGAAATTTCGTGTGAATTTGGTTTTTGATTCACCTCATTTCGAGTTAAAATGAAGTTTTTATGGCCAAAACAAGTTTTCTAGAATTTTCATGTTGGCTGAGTGAGATTTTACGCTAGGGACCCTGGAATTGCGTATTTTATGCTGGATATCATCCAGAATGTAAGATTTTACGCTAGGGACCCTGGAATTGCGTATTTTACGCTGGATATCATCCAGAATGTAAGATTTTACGCTAGGAACCCTGGAATTGCGTATTTTACGCTGGATAGCATCCAGAATGTAAGATTTTACGCTAGGGACCCTGGAATTGCGTATTTTATGCTAGATGGTACCCAGAATGTGAAATTTTACGCTGGAACCCTCACCTTTTGCGTATTTTATGCAGAATTGAATTGTTTAGCGTAAAAAGTGCACAGAATGACCGTTTTTGCCAAGTTTAGCTATTTTCTAGCCAGAATTTCGAAAAACTTAAAACATGAAAGTTTTAGATCTTTGTCTTGCCTTTCCGAATATCTCTGGAGCACCTCATTTTGAGTTCGTATGTGGAAGTTATTCCCCGTCTTCCCTGAGTCGCATGATTCTTCCACAACTCTTGCACCCTGTTTATATTTAGTTATTGCATATACGTTTATACCAGGTTAAATGTTAATTTTAAATATGTTCCATGACATAATGGTGACCCGTCGTGGCGCACTCTTGACAGTGAATTTGACATGATATATATCTCGAATGCGGTTGTGACGGCTAGCATGTCGTGACAGAATTGAATGGCCTGGACACCGTGGGTGATTGTGTTTGTACAAAATAAACCAGTACTGTCTTGCATCATGTCTAGGATATGGATCCCTGAGTACCACGGTCAGGGATACCTACAGTAATTGACTAAGGCTAATAAACTAGAATAATTCAGTAGACATGAAGAGATTCCCAACTACAGGCAATCCCGTTATCTGGGCGCATTAAGTGGACTTGTAGCCTACCGAAGAGTAGGGCTCATTTCCAGCACACAGTCACGTGTTGCATTCTTCATAAACGGACATTCGACCAGGATAACCGGATGGTCTGCAGGGCTTGTGGCTATTGGGATAATCTCATTGCATCTTGCTAATAGCTAGGCCTGTGATAACCCTAGTTAGTTAAAAGTATCAAGCCGTACTCTTGATTGGCCGTGATTGATTGGATGGAGTTTATTCCAGCTTAGTCTTATCCTGATCATGTACAAGATTGTGACATGACATGATTATTGATGCTTGCCTTAACAATAACGATCGGGGGTCCAGTTCTGTTCAGGCGAAGGGTTACAACCCCGGTCCTTGTTTGGTTTAAGGGTTGTAACCTGGCTCCCGGAGCAGTTCTGTGTCATCTCTTCGTTTATTGTCTTATTGCAACCCCATGCCATGCTCGTCATGTTTTACTTTACCTTAATACCATGATTATTTATACTGGCCTTAGCAATAAAGATCGGGGGTCCAGTTCTGTTCAGGCGAAAGGTTACAACCCCGGTCCTTGTTTGGTTTAAGGGTTGTAACCTGGCTCCCGGAGCAGTTCTGTGTCCTCTCTTCGTTTATTGTCTTCACTGTACCAATAGTATTTAAGACGGGTTTCTATTCAGGTGAAGGGCTGCAACCCCGGTCCTTGTTTGGTTTAAGGGTTGTGACATGACTACTTAAATGGTTTCTTCGTACTCAGTTTACTGTTGTTATCTCTATTATTATCAGTACTTTATTTATTATCTTTAATATTCTGTTGTGATATGCTGGTTTTAGTCCCTAAGTGAAGCCTCCTTTGTGGCACTTGCTCTTTCTGGGGTCTGACCCAGCTGGTTTTGTGTGGCCAGATATCGGAGCAGTACCAGAGGATCCACCTGTCTTCCAGCCAGATGGTGAACACCAGGCGTAACCCTGGCAACGAGTGGGTTTCTTTTTGTCCTCCCACTTTATTGTAAAAATTATTCTTTTGAGGCGTTTAGCCGACGAGCACGTGTTAGCTCGTATTGCATCTTTATTTACTGTCTACCTACGGGCTGTAACATGATTGACAGATCCTAGGGTTGATCATGTACGACTGAACTCTTGCTAGTCTTGACATTTTGTACGACTAGCTTCATGATCATCCAATATGTAATGTATGGGACGCCTTGCTATTATATATTTGGTGCTCTGACATCTTGTAACTATCATTGCTTGCTTGAGATTGAGACAATAGGCTTATCCATGACCATAGGAGACTGTTGGCTTGTAGTTAAACCCTCATATATCTAGACAGTCGTGACCGTATAGCGAGGTGGGTTGTACTTCAATATATGTAGCTGGCTATGTACGCCCCCGCTCTCCAGTATTCTGGTTATGGAGCGTTACATGGTTTTAGTGGTAGCCCATGCAGGTCTTGTGAATCTAGATATGTGAGGGTTTACCGAATAGATGTCTCAATCAGCACCCGCCCTTGATCTCTGCCCGTATCTTTTAATCCCTGAGATTCTCGACCTGATCACATGCTTGTATCGTTGATCTTTCTTGGTCCTTCCTTATTGTTTCCTATGTCGTCTTCTTCAGCGGCATTGTTCTCGGACATGCCGATCAGCAAGGCGAAGCACCTCCCGTGGACCAGCAGGAACCCGGAGATCAAGTCCAACATTCAGGAGTTGCCTCCAGAGTCATGCCTACTGGAGAAGAGCCACCAGTTCAGCCCGTCCAGCCTACAGAGCCTGATGATGGCACTTTGATGGGTCTCATCAGGTCACTATTAGCCTCCCAGGATCGTCGAGGAGATGTCTTGCACCAGGCGGTGGCAGACACTTTGACCAGAGGAGGTCATCAGGGTAATAGCGCGGCCAACAGCTTCAAGCGCTTGAACCCTCCCTTCTTCGACGACAGTGAAGATGCGATCGCTGCAGATGCATGGCTTCAGGACACAGTGGTGATTCTATAAGCAGCCAGGACTCCAGAGAATGAGAAGGTGGCCGTGGTGCGCCTACAGCTATTGGATCTTGCCCGCAGCTGGTGGGCGGCGCATGCCGTTGGATTAGTGGCCCCTATTGCCTGGGAAGTATTCAGGGAGAGATTCCAGACCAAGTATTTTGATGCTGTACTCGGTATGATCTACAGACGAGGTTCACCAATCTGAAACAGATGGGCAAGACGGTCGACGGATATGCGGCCGAGTTTTCGATACTTAGTCGGTTTGCTCCCACCTTGGTAGCAATCGAGTTCGATAGAGCCCAGCGGTTCCAGCAGGGGCTCCACCTAGAGATTTTGTTGGCAGTGGAGCAGTTTGAGCATCAGACCTTTGATGCAGTACTAAGGGCAGCTCGGAGGCATGAGTATACCTCCCAGAGGATTGTGGACAGGACCGGAGGTCGAAAGCGATCTCACGGCCAGATGAATCAGTCATCAGCACCAGCCCCGGCAGCCAGGCTTTGACCATTGGAGCTCTGAGGCGGGCGGCCTCAGTGACGTCGGTTCAGTATTCCACCCCGACGTACCCTCAGCAACAGAAGCAGAAGCAGTCTTCCGCAGTGGGATGTTCACACTACGGGAAGCCAGGGCATGTGGTATCAGAGTGTCGCAGAGCACAAGGTTTGTGATTGGTTTGTGGTGCCCCGGACCACAGGGTTGGGAACTGCCCGAACAGGGGGAGTTCATCGGCCTTCTCTAGTCCTTCAGTTAGAGGACCCGCACCAGTCCAGCAGCAACAGCAGCAGCAGCAGCTGCAGTACCCGTTCCTGAGGCCATTGCCGACACAGGCCCAGGCATTCCAGCAGCAGAGACCGCAGCAGTATGCCCAAGCCCAAGCCCTAATCCAGAGCAGACAGAGGAATTTTCAGCAGAGGGGACCCGCACCCAGAGGGCATGGTCAAGTGCTGGCCTTGACCATGGGAGAGGAAGGAATAGCTCCCGGTGAGGTAGTGGCAGGTACTATTCTCGTCAACACCTTTCCAGCTTCAGTATTATTTGATTCTGGTACCTCGCATTCATTTATGTCTGCACGATTCGCGACACGAATAGGACTGGAACCCGAGTCATTATCAGTAAGGCTCAATATACTTACTGGTAACGGTCTTGTGGGAGTAGATAGAGTATTTTTCTCGTGTCGGGTCGTAGTTAGCGGTATAGAGTTTCCCGCTAGGTTAATAGAATTCCCGATGGCCGATTATGATGTGGTCTTAGGGATGGATTGGTTAAGGGACCAGTATGCCAGGATAGATTGCCATATTGGCAGGATTGCTTTTAGCATCCCAGGCGAGCCAGAGTTTTCCTTCTTCCGAGGCGAAGTTGAACCTTCTCCTCCCGCATTGCGGATGGCAGTAGCAGCAGTGCAGTTGCCCCGGATCGTCGAGGAGTTTCCAGATGTTTTTCCAAAAGAGCTTCCAGGAATGCCGCCAGAGCGAGAGATCAAGTTCACCATAGACTTGATCCCCGGGACCGCACCTGTGTCAGAGAGAGTCTACAGGATGGCGCCGTCAGAATTGGAGATATTTTACAAAATGATTGAAGAACTCATGACCAAGGGATTCATTCGTGCTAGTGGATCGCCTTGGGGAGCCCCGATACTTCTTGTGAAAAAGAAGGATGGTACGTCCAGATTATGTGTTGACTATCGTACCTTGAACTCAGTAACAATCAAGAACAGATATCTTCTCCCAAGGATAGATGACTTGTTTGATCAACTCAGAGGAGCAACAGTATTCTCGAAGATAGATTTGCGGTCAGGGTACCACCAGATCAGAGTCAGAGAGCAGGACATCCCGAAGATGGCATTCAGATCTAGATATGGACATTGGGAGTTCCTTGTTATGCCATTTGGAGCAACCAATGCGCCGACTGTATTTGTGGACCTCATGAATCGCATCTTCATGCCTTATTTGGATCAGTTTGTGATTGTGTTCATAGACGACATCCTGGTCTATAGCAAGAGTGAAGCGGAGCATGAGCAGCATCTCAGAGTTGTTCTCCAGATTCTCCGAGAGCACCAGTTGTATGCCAAGTTCAGTAAATGCGAGTTCTGGCTCGATCGCATTTCGTACTTAGGTCATATCATCACCAGAGGAGGAGTAGAAGTGGATCCCCAGAAGATCGTGGCCAGTGTCCAGCACAGTTGCAGAAGTTCGTAGTTTTCTTGGATTGGCCGGTTACTACCGGCGATTTATTTCGGACTTCGCTCGGATTTCAGCACCACTGACGCAGTTAACCCGCAAGGATGTGCAGTTTGCTTGGACATCAGAATGTCAGGATTCTTTTGAGAAGTTGAAGCGATGCTTGATGACGGCATCCATTCTCACACTTCCAGATGGGACCGGAGGATTCTCAGTGTATTGTGATGCTTCAGGCCGAGGTTTAGGATGTGTTTTGATGCAACATGGGAAGGTAATAGCTTATGCGTCACGACAACTTCGTGATCATGAGAGAAATTATCCAACCTACGACTTGGAGCTGGCAGCCGTGGTGTTTGCGCTAAAGCTTTGGAGACACTACTTGTATGGAGATAGGGTGGAGTTTCACCGATCATAAGAGACTGAAGTATGTGTTCACTCAGAAGGATCTTAACATGCGTCAGAGGAGATGGCTAGAGCTGCTTATGGATTATGATGTCAACCTGCAGTACCATCCTGGGAAGGCCAACGTTGTTGCAGACGCATTGAGCAGGAGAGCCGGAGTTTACTTTCTGACAGCACAACCAGAATTTTTAGCAGATCTTCAGAAGATGGGTATAGAAGTTGTCCTTCCTACCAGCGTGGCATTGATGGCCAGCATGCAAGTTCAGTCCAGTATTGTTGAGAGAATCAAGATAGCTCAGTCCTCCGATTCTAAGCTTCAGCGGCTTAGGACAGAATGTGTAGCAGGACGAAGACCAGAATTATGCATTCATGAGGACGGTACACTTCGACATGGTAAGCGTCATTGTGTACCCAGTAGAGATATCAGACAGGAAGTCATGACCGAAGCTCACAGTTCTCAGTATTCGATTCATCCCGGTGGCACGAAGATGTACCGAGATATCCGTCAGCACTTTTGGTGGAATGGCATGAAGAGGGAGATAGCTCGGTTTGTCTCTCGGTGTTTGGTTTGCCAACAGGTTAAGGCTGAACATCAGAGGCCAGCTAGACAACTTCAGCCCTTGCCAATTCCAGAATGGAAGTGGGAGCATATAACCATGGATTTTGTGACTGGATTGCCTAGATCCCCAGCTGGTAGAGATGCTATCTGGGTGATAGTTGATAGGCTCACGAAGGTGGCTCACTTTCTCCTGTTCAGAATTGGTCAGTCGACGGCTCAGCTAGCGGAGATGTATCTCCGGCAGATTGTCAGATTGTACGGAGTACCAGTCAGTATCACCTCGGACAGAGATTCGAGATTTACGTCGCACTTTTGGCGTAGTCTGCAAGAGAGTTTGGGAACTCACCTCCAGTTCAGCTCAGCATATCACCCACAGACAGATGGCCAGTTAGAACGCATGATCCAGACTCTCGAAGATATATTAAGATCTTGTACACTCGACTTCGGCGGTTCGTGGAAAGTTCACCTGTACCTGGTGGAGTTCTCGTACAATAACAGTTTCCAAGCTAGCATCCAGATGGCACCGTTCGAGGCACTGTATGGTAGGAAGTGCAGATCCCCACTAGCATGGGACGATGTTGGAGAAAGGCAGATGCTTGGTCCCGAGTTGATCACTCAGACAGTTGAGGTGGTCAGGAGAGTTAGAGCACATCTTTGCGTTGCACAAGATCGTCAGCGCCATTGGGCCGATTCTCATCGGCGTCCCCTTGAATTTTCTGTCGGCGACCATGTATTCCTGAGGATCTCGCCTAACCGTGGCGTCATTCGTTTCGGCGTACGGAGAAAGCTTAGTCCTAGGTATATAGGGCCGTTCGATATTCTGGAGCGAGTAGGAGATGTGTCCTATCGTCTCGCTCTTCCGTCGTCTCTGAGTGAGGTACATGACGTGTTCCATGTATCCCAACTACGACGGTACATCCCGGACCCGAGCCACATCCTGGATCATTCGGAATTGGTCGTGGGTACCAACCTTTCGTATGAGGAGAGGCCCGTATCCATATTGGACCAGAGAGAGAAGATACTCAAGAACAAGACTATCAAGTTAGTCCGAGTTGCTTGGGGTCATCACTCTTTGGGTGAGTCAACGTGGGAGCATGAGGATGATATTCGATCGCGATATCCCGACATGTTTGACTCGTGAGGTATAATATCCTTCTTATGCCTCATGCCTTCGATTCCTTGCTTGCATAAATAATTGCTTGATTGCTTAACTAGTATAGCTTGATGTGATTAGTATAGCTTGTCCTTGCATCTCTAGCCTCTTGATTAAATTCTGAGGACGAAATTCTTTTAAGGTGGAGAGAGTTGTAATGCCTATTGTTCGTATTACGTATTTTGGAATACGTGTACGTAATCTGACTCGTATTGCTTGACTCCTGGCTTGGTTCGGCTTGTTTGGGTTGGCTTGGTTCGGCTTGTTTGGGTTGGCTTGGTTCGGCTTGGGTTGCTTATTGGTTCATCATGAACCAAGGGGGAGAACCCTTACCTACCACCACCATCCCCATTTATTAGCCCAACTCTTTCTCTCTCCTCATTCACTCTTCTTCTTCCTCACC
This sequence comes from Iris pallida, assembly GCA_029216955.1. Lineage (NCBI taxonomy): Eukaryota > Viridiplantae > Streptophyta > Magnoliopsida > Asparagales > Iridaceae > Iris > Iris pallida. The sequence continues at coordinate 2,212,623 of JANAVB010008798.1, read as the reverse complement.
ATTACTCTCCACCTACACCCAAGAGCCCTAGGCAAGAGCAATTTTGCTTCATGATGGATCTCAAGTTTTATTGTTCAATTCTCTTCTTTACATGATTATAAGCCTCTTTAGAACTTGGAATTTTTAATTTTGATGGATAGATTCTTCTAGATCTACTTTATAACTTTTAGTTCATGGAGTTTTTTTGGTTTTGATCTACTAAAACTTGTTATTTTCGAAAATTAATAGTTCCATGAGCAAGAGCACGAAATTTTGTGTGAATTTGGTTTTTGATTCACCTCATTTCGAGTTAAAATGAAGTTTTTATGGCCAAAACAAGTTTTCTGGAATTTTCATGTTGGCTGAGTGAGATTTTACACTAGGAACCCTGGAATTGCGTATTTTACGCTGGATATCATCCAGAATGTAAGATTTTACGCTAGGGACCTTGGAATTGCGTATTTTACGCTGGATATCATCCAGAATGTAAGATTTTACGCTAGGGACCCAGGAATTGCATATTTTACGCTGGATAGCATCCAGAATGTAAGATTTTACGCTAGGGACCCTGGAATTGCGTATTTTACGCTAGATGGTACCCAGAATGTGAAATTTTACGCTGGAAACCTCCCCTTTTGCGTATTTTACGCAGAATTGAATTTTTTGGCGTAAAAAGTGCACAGAATGACTATTTTTGCCAAGTTTAGCTATTTTCTAGCCAGAATTTCGAAAAACTTAAAACATGAAAGTTTTAGATCTTTGTCTTGTCTTTCCGAATATCTCTGGAGCACCTCATTTTGAGTTCGTATGTGGAAGTTATGCCCCGTCTTTCCTGAGTCGCATGATTCTTCCACAACTCTTGCACCCTGTTTATATTTAGTTATTGCATATACGTTTATACCAGGTTAAATGTTAATTTTAAATATGTTCCATGACATAATGGTGACCCGTCGTGGCGCACTCTTGACAGTGAATTTGACATGATATATATCTCGAATGCGGTTGTGACGGCTAGCATGTCGTGACAGAATTGAATGGCCTGGACACCGTGGATGATTGTGTTTGTACAAAATAAACCAGTACTGTCTTGCATCATGTCTAGGATAGGGATCCCTGAGTACCACGGTCAGGGATACCTACAGTAATTGACTAAGGCTAATAAACTAGAATAATTCAGTAGACATGAAGAGATTCCCAGCTACAGGCAATCCCGTTATCTGGGCGCATTAAGTGGACTTGTAGCCTACCGAAGAGTAGGGCTCATTTCCAGCACACAGTCACGTGTTGCATTCTTTATAAATGGATATTCAACCCGGATAACCGGATGGTCTGCAGGACGTGTGGCTGTTGGGATAATCTCCTTGCATCTTACTAATAGCTAGGCCTGTGATAACCCTAGTTAGTTAAAAGTATCAAGCCGTACTCTTGATTGGCCGTGATTGATTGGATGGAGTTTATTCCAGCTTAGTCTTATCCTGATCATGTGTAAGATTGTGACATGACATGATTATTGATGCTTGCTTTAACAATAACGATCGGGGATCCAGTTCTGTTCAGGCGAAGGGTTACAACCCCGGTCCTTGTTTGGTTTAAGGGTTGTAACCTGGCTCCCGGAGCAGTTCTGTGTCCTCTCTTCGTTTATTATCTTATTGCAATCCCATGCCATGCTCGTCATGTTTTACCTTACCTTAATACCATGATTATTTATACTGGCCTTAGCAATGAAGATCGGGGGTCCGGTTCTGTTCAGGCGAAGGGTTACAACCCCGGTCCTTGTTTGGTTTAAGGGTTGTAACCTGGCTCCCGGAGCAGTTCTGTGTCCTCTCTTCGTTTATTGTCTTCACTGTACCAATAGTATTTGAGACGGATTTCTATTCAGGTGAAGGACTGCAACCCCGGTCCTTGTTTGGTTTAAGGGTTGTGACCTGGCTACTTGAATGGTTTCCTCATACTCAGTTTACTGTTGTTATCTCTATTATTATCAGTACTTTATTTATTATCTTTAATATTCTGTTGTGATATGCTGGTTTTAGTCCCTAAGTGAAGCCTCCTTTGTGGCACTTGCTCTTTCTGGGGTCTGACCCAGCTGATTTTGTGTGGCCAGATATCGGAGCAGTACCAGAGGATCCACCTGTCTTCCAGCCAGATGGTGAACACCAGGCGTAACCCTGGCAACGAGTGGATTTCTTTTTGTCCTCCCACTTTATTGTAAAAATTATTCTTTTGAGGCGTTTAGCCGACGAGCACGTGTTAGCTCGTATTGCATCTTTATTTACTGTCTGCCTACGGGCTGTAACATGATTGACAGATCCTAGGGTTGATCATGTACGACTGAACTCTTGCTAGTCTTGATATTTTGTACGACTAGCTTCATGATAATCCAATATGTAATGTATGGGACGCCTTGCTATTATATATTTGGTGCTCTGACATCTTGTAACTATCATTGCTTGCTTGAGATTGAGACAATAGGCTTGTCCATGACCATAGGAGACTGTTGGCTTGTAGTTAAACCCTCATATATCTAGACAGCCGTGACCGTATAGCGAGGTGGGTTGCACTTCAATATACGTAGCTGGCTATGTACGCCCCCGCTCTCCAGTATTCTGGTTCTAGGGCGTTACAATAATGCATCCTAATGAATGTAAGTTCTAACTTACTAGTATATTTGGACCGGTCGCATTTGTCTTATGATTGTTTTTACGAAATGCAGATGAAGGTGATTTGGCTTATAGGCAATGGTGGGGAGTGCCTCGTATGACCAACAGAGCATACAAATTTGAGGAGCCACGGTTCAAGTCTAGAGCCGTAGATGAATCTTCCATGCGAGCTTTTGTTGATGACATATCTGAAGCGGTATGACTTTACTACTATACCATTATTCCAGATCAAGAGATATATAATGACAATTATAATTTGCATATTTTATATTTCAGCTATTATGGACCAACAATATATCCAAGAACCAGAGAGCTATTTGTGGCCGCATGGTCGGGAGTGGATGCGAGATATTTTAACTCGCGTAGATTCACTGAGTCTTGGACGGGATCCTGATATGCCTCCATTGTATACACGTATCCCAGCCGATTATCCGGCTTCCACTGTTCCCCTGAGACATTCACGACGCCGTAGGGTGGACGATCCAGAGGACGAGGAGGGCGCTGCTGGAGAGGGCACCAGCCAGCAGTACCATGGAGAGGGCACCAGCCATCAGTACCATGGAGAGGGCACCAGCCAGCAGCACCATGGAGAAGGCACCAGCCAGCAGTACGCTCCAGAGTACCCTAGCCAACAGTACGCTCCAGAGTACCCTAGCCAGCAGTACGCTCCAGAGTACCCTAGCCAGCAGTACGCTTCAGGGTACCCTAGCCAGCAGTACGCTCCAGAGTACCCTAGCTAGCAGTACGCTCCAGAGTACCCTAGCCAGCCTTACGCTGCAGAGTACACTGCCCCACACTACGCTGGAGAAGGCCTCAGTAAACAGTATGTGGGCATGGGCTCTTCCTCAGCCTTTCAGCCCTATAATCAACGCATAGCGACTGAGCAAATCAACACTACCGCAGCGTATTCGTTTGATGGCATGTCGTATTACTCATAATTGATTACGTCCCCGTCAGCCCCGGTACCTACTCAGAGGTCGAGGAAGAGGATGAAAGAAGAGCGGAGGAGACCACAGATGAAAAAAGAGCCCGACTTGGCCTTAGACAGGTAGAACGAAGGCATTACAAACGAATTGCCCGCAGATATGAATGAAATAAAATTTTATTATGTAATGTTTAAAAGTTGACATGAATGTTGGTACTACAATGAAAAATAGAAGTTCTCTTGTCGTCATTATCTTGGTTGACTTGTACATTTTCTTCTGTTGTGTCCCATCAAACCACAATTGCCGCAGCGAAGTTCTCTTGTCGATGATTCACGTGGTTTAATACGGGTTTTTTTCGGCCTTCCGGCTTTGCGTCTGACATCTGGAACTCCAATTTCTTCCCTAGCCAAAACCGCTAATTGAATGTTGTAAGGAACTGGAATTGGTTCCATCTGTGGCTCGTACACACTTCTCAACTTGTCAGTAGAAAATATTATCGGATAATAATTTTCAACCACATGACTGCAATATTGGCAAGCAAAACATGCATGTATACATCTATTACCTTAAACATGAACACGATCTTTCATCTAACCGTACAACATATGTTCTACTCGATGCACGATCTAATATTTCAAACAAATAACTATCGATTCGTAATATTTGAAGTTGATGTCTCTCGTTGGTAATAGATGTCATAGTCTTTAACATCTTTGGACAATAACTCGTGTCTAAATTTTGAGCATGATTCCTGTTTTTGTCATGAAGTGTTATAATCTTGGCTCTAATACCATCGAGAAGTGTCGTTATTGGTTTATCACGTAAACTCTTAATCCAATTGTTAAAACATTCAGCAAGGTTAGAAGTGTTAATATCTAATCTAGGACAAGGAGCATATGCTGTAATCCAATGTGCAAAATGACAATTTTTATCATTTGTACCAATAAACCAATTGTACATCGTCATGTTCTTTGCTTTAATTATTTCGAACAAGTACTGTGCATCTGTTTCATTATTCGATCTAGCAAGCGAGTCTAACAATCGATGAAATTTTTTTCTCTCACAATAGACTTCATATTCTGCTTAAAATGTTGAATGCAAAAAAAAAGAGGCAATTCTGAAAAAATATCTCGCATAGCATGTATTAATCCTTTTTGCTTGTGAGATATGAATGAAATTCTACTCCAATCATTAAAATAACTTTCAAATGATAGTCTAAGAGCATTTAAAAACCAAGACCAAGAATCAGTATTCTCACCTTCGGCAATAGCATAAGCAATAGGATACAATTGATAATTTGGATCATGAGCACAAGCAATAAATAAAATACCTTGATATTTGGATGAAATAAAAGTGACATCAGTGCTAATAACAGGTAAACAACCCCTTAAAAATCCATCAATGCACGCCTTGAAGCAAATAAACATTCGCTCAAATTTGTTGCTTTCGAAAGTATTAAGATTTGGATGAACCGTGGCTGTCTAGATATATGAGGGTTTAACTACAAGCCAACAGTCTCCTATGCTCAAATTTGTTGCTCAAATAAAAGTGACATCAGTGCTAATACCTGGATTCGACTCCATAATTTTAAAACTATACTCCTCAAGGCCAGCATATGCCTCAACATAACTACCATTTATTTCACGTAATGCCATTTTCCAGGCTCTCCATGCTTTAGAGTATGTAATATGTATACGATGTTCCCTAAATATATCCTTCACAATTTGTGATGCACTACATGACAGATTATCTCTGATTAAATCAACTATTTTTGTCTTAACCCATGCAGCGGTAGCTAGTCGATGACATCATGTCGTAAGTCCACTTAAACAAGAATGACGACTTTCTAGTGTACTAACTTTAACTATTTGTCCTTTTCCTATAGATTTGGCATATACTCTCCAATGACAATTTTGTTTATCACAATTATATATAATTCTATGGGAATTATTCATAGCACTGGCTGAACAACTAAAATTATGCTGAATTGCTAAACTACTTATAAAATTTCTAAATTTTGAACGACTGTCGAATGTTTGCCCTACAAATAATTCAGGAGTGCTAGAATTATCAATATTATCATCATCTATCTCATAACCAGTATTTTCAATTAAATTGTCACTATTTTTATTGTCATCATCATCATCATTATGTTCATCTAGTAAGGGAGGAATTGTTTGAGAAGAAGAACTAGCACCTGTGTTAACATGTGGGTAATTAGAAACAAATTCATCATTAGTTCTCACTACAACAGATATGGGATATGATAGCGTGCGCTGAACGTTGTAGAATGCATATTATAGCATATTTCGTCCGCTATATATGCCCCTGCTATAATAACCCCATGTACAAGAACGCTATAAAGTTATAGCGTTCACGAACGCTATTCATGGATTATAGCGTTCATTGACGCTATAGACAATGTATAGCGTTTTGAAACGCTATATGATAGTTATAGCAATTAGGAACGCTATAGAACTTTAATAGCATTCATGAACGCTATTAATATATTGTAGCGTTCATGAACGCTATAGTTTCTTAATAACGTTTGTTAACGCTATAAGTTATTTATGGCGTTCGTGAACGTTGTTGATCTTTAATTGCGTTCATGTATGTTATTGTTTGTTAATAGCTTTTCGATGCAAATTGGTTTTTATAGCATTTCTTTCGCACTATTATATGTGCATCAATAGCATGTCAGAATGCTATTGCAGAATGCATTAGTGTAAAGAAACAATTCACATCAGAATAGTATTACAGCACATCAAAATAGCATTGCAGATATACAGAATACCACAGATATTTATTGCATATATACACAGAATGCGGATATTCAAAAATTTAAATGATTCTCGACGAATCAATCACAGAATGAATTCCGAACATAAGTAAATTCATTAATTTCACTGTCAAAAACATTCAAAATCCTTCATAATTTCTCCAAAATTAAACATTAACAGCGTAGTCAGCGTTTAATTGTTTCCATACATATATCCAAAATGTTGCATATCCAATATTTAGCTCGAACCCTTCCAGCCTATCCACAACCAAAGCTCCTCAGAAATTCTCTTACTTCATCCAACCTACACAAATATAGGGGGAAAACATTAGTGTTCTTGGTTAATAATCAAGCAGTTGAATTTATGAGTTAGCTATCAATAGAAAATTGCCTAAAATTATATGAGTTATAATCAACCAAACAACTGGAATCCATAATAGAAAAACTGTAAATCGCAGTCTTAAAGTTTCTGCTCCTTGGAGGTAGAACTTCAAGTTCTAGAAGTTCCAATGATCAATAAAACATAACTTCAAGTTCTAGAAGTTCCAATGATTCAAAGAGAATATAAACAGAGCAGAGAAAAATGTCCATATGTATATAAGTATATAACATTCAAGTTAGACAAAGTTCACAAAAGGCAATGTAACCGCACCAGCCCCAACTATTGGGAGGCTACAACTATTAATTATGAGAGTTCTCTGCAATTTCTTTTACTCAAGTCCACATCAGACTTTATTCTCCTCTCTGCATCAAACACCTGACTTTACATTCTCCTCCGTAGCACTGTAGAGTATCTTGATCATTTAGAGAAAGCTCAAGGTGAAGATATATGTGTCAAACACATTTATATGTATAGATAGATTTAATATAAAACATTAACAAACCAAATTTACTCACTTTTATGAAGCTCTTGCGTTAGCTCTGCACACGAAGTTGCGCCATTCGCACACGTCCAAGGCCTAGCTCCAAAGAAATTTGTCTATGAAGTTAGCGACAAAACAAATACTTATTGTTTAATTTGATCATTGATCACTAGAAAACCTTCACTACACTAACCACTTGAGTTAACACACCTCATATGTAAGACAATAAATGATAACTCAAATATTAAAAATACATATATTTGGAGTTTACCTCAACATGTCCATGATGGGACCGGACCGGATCACTAATGACCAAATTCAAATAAATCCCAATAGTTCCTTTATTTGCATCTCTATTTACCCAAATTCAGAAATGCAGGCATGGTCTTCCAACATTATACATTCTCAAGCTTCAACTTTTTTATAAATGCTTGGAGCTTTTCCAATTACTTCACTTCTTCAAACTTCAGAGCTTCAAGATAGTCAAGAGTTGATATTAATTGGTGAGCATCCAGCTAAGATTTATTGATACTCATTTTGTAACACACTTAAAACATGGAACAAGTCGAGGAATTTGAGGAGTCCAGTTCTGGCATACTTCATTTAGCTTCTTCACCAACCACTCTCATCAAACCACAATGGTGGTTGTTTTGTAATTAGTCTCTAAAAGTGACAACTAAACTAACGGTGAAAGTTTCAGAGGACCATCTTAAATGTGACAAATAAGGACAACATGGAAAGATGCATAGTAGAGAGAGAAGCACAAACTAAGACCAGATTATTTATCATAAAAAAATGGCTTACTAAAAGGGTATCTTGGTGCCACGAGGCTCCCAATAATACACGGAGAGGAGGTGGTGTCCGTGACTAAAACCAGATCATTTAGAATACAAGTTTCCTGCCGTTATCACCACGGCACCCTCTCACAGACATGATCAGTTAACCTGCAGTTAGGATATAAAAGAACATGATGGATATAGATAGGAGTAGGACAAGACTGCAGATCAAACTGCCACAGGAAAAGAACATCTAAGGGAAGCTAACCAGTAACATGACTCGTAGTTACTCGAGCAGTTCAGAATCTATACATCAAGGAAAAATTTAACTACAACTGAAGTTAGTCGATCATATGTACATATCTTGCGACATTACAAAAAAAAAGCAATCAGTAAGACATCTAGAAAGCTATACACCTTACAGCACCAGCCATCAGCTAAAAAGGATGATGCTAGAGAACAAGAGCTCAACCTTACGGAGAAGGTAGTAATAAGTTCGCATTTAGCAAGTCCGATAAAGAGGATGAAAGTATATGGATGCAATCGGAAAAAAAAAGAGGGAAAAAAGCACTTTCCATTAGTCAAATCAAAAGAGTGAATTGGCATGGGATGAGAAATTGAATACCTAGGAAATCATCCATCAACATAATTCAATAGTCTTCCAGAAAGAAAAGAATTGCGGCAATGGCAACTCCAGATGTTGGTTGACAAAATAGAAAAAAAGAGCCACATGCATATGTCAAACGTTGTAACTATGTTACTGCCAAAAAAACCATTTAATAGTACGACAAACTCCATTAATTTCTTGCAATCCCCATCTAAAAAAGGTTCTTCTAGAAACGCTACTGAGCTTGCAAGATCCCATTCGGAAGAAGAAAGTGTGAATGTTGAATAAGGCGAAGCGTTGAACCACAAGAAGGAGGTAACACAACGAGAGAAAAAAGATGAGAAAGAGCAATTAGCAAGTAATTGCTTCATTTTACAGTCTTTAGGTAGATAACTAGAGTTGAAGATGACCATCAGTATTCGAAAAAACTTGTAACCACCCTCTGCAGAAACTGGTTAACATTTGTCACCTAGTGCAAAAAAAATATTATTAGAAGAAAAAGGTAAGAAAGAACTGATAACCTACACGGTTACACCACAGCTCTCTCCATCAACTTCCAGAACTTGACCACACTTGGTTGTAGCATCACCCAATCTTATATTAACAATTTCTTGAAACTTGGGACCCTGCATGTAATATACATAAGAAAATTAACATGTTATGTAGGGGTCTATAATTTTCAGGATGAGATGAAACTATAGATTGAGAGTGGTATGTACCTTGACTTTTTCCAAAATTACCAGAGGTCTTGCAACTCCAGAAATAGCTCTAGAAGTAGTTTTGTACTCTGCGCCACAAAGGAGCAAAAGAAGATGCCTCTTTACAACATTCCAAAAGTTCTCAAAATTTAGTATGGAAGATGATTTCAAAGAGCCAAAGAATTCATTTGTTTTTGCAGTATTTACAAAGTAAACAAAACAACACTAGATACTCTGTTGAGTAACCTGTAGAAACATGATCCAACTCCCCATCACAAGCTTCATTTTAAGAAAATTTATGCATGCATGTTAGCAAGTTAACCATTTTCAATTTATTTCAATAGCCAAAATTCTGCTCTACGCTCAAACAAAATAGCGAATCTAAACCGATGACATGAGAATCCGCAGAAGGTGTCGACACACTTTTGTATATCTTGCCCAAATTAAGGTCATTATGGCTGAATATCTACTAGTTGTCCACTTCTAAAAGATAACATTAATAATGCTGGTATATATCTATTTCTTGTATTAGTAGTATTTTATAAAATATCAACAGAACTGCTTGCGTAAGCATATTAAATATGCAAACATGATCCTCATATTTGTTTTCTTGTAATGATCCACTAAGGGCACTTTTAACTTCATGCTAAACTCTCGCCAGTTTCACTCTACTGTACAGATCTAAGTCTTAACTTGTACTTGCAGATGACAATTTGTTACATGGCAAAAAGGAAATATGTTAACACACAGGGTTAGCAACAATGTTCATCATAGCAATTACCAACAATGCCACCAATCTTTCGAGATCAAGATCATATTGGAAGATCACCTATAGGTCAAATTGGACGGAATTCAGATCGTTGCTAATAAGCAAGATGATCAATCAACCATCATGATGTTTAATACGCCTAAAAAGTTATTTGTTTACATTTCTAAGTAACAAGCAAAACAAAATACTTAGTAGATCAATCAATAAGAAAGAAAGAATGTATACCTTGTAGAGCTCTTCATCAAATTGAGCTAGCTGAGCACATTTATGTAGGAAACACAGAGAGTCCGAAAACCATCGACAATATGAGACACGACAGAGATATTCCTGATACACCAGGACTCTCCAAAATCAGTGCCATATGTCATATTCTTCTTCGTTCAAGATAGCTTCTTTTACAGTCAACTTACTCAACAACTACAGATGAAAATATAAGAACCAAAAATATATGAGCAGAGGGGTTGAAAAAGCATCTAGTAAAGGCTATAAATAAAGAAGAACACAGACTTGTTTTTTTGAATGATAAATTCTTTCCAGAAAGTCCACACCTAGGAAGCACCAATACTTCCAAAATAGGCAATGTCGCACCAAAAATTGGTGTCGAGTCCGTGTCTGTGATGATTGTCCATACGTACAGTGTCACACATGTGTCCCTCCAACATAAAGGGCTCGATGGGATAGGTATAAACCCTATTTTTCGTTAAATATATCATCTTTAATGTTACGGCTCCATAAAATTGGCCTTTAGACAAATACCCATCAACAACTCACATTTGGGGGGGGGGGGGAAGAAGGGTTTACTTTTAGAGGGAATCAGTAAATATCAGGCCGAAGCAAAATAGAACCATATACCAATAAATAATAAGGAAGAGAGGGAGTGAGTGTGTTTATGCGCGCGCTTACCGATTACAGAGAATGAGTGCAGCACCATCAAAACGAGGAACGCACAAATCAAAACCCTAATTTTTAAAATCGAAATGAGTAGTGGTGATGGAGAAGGAGGCCAACCTCGAGATGGTGGTGATGGAGAAGGAGGCGGCTTGATGGAGAGGAGGTTGGCCTCGAGATGGTGGTATGGCAATGGTGGTGGCATCGGTGAGGGTGGTGGTGGCGGATGCACGGGTCTTGGGGGAGAGGAATTAAGAATGGGGAAGTACTTGGGTTTTGGGGTTTTAGGTTCCAGCAGATGGGCGCGAGTTTTTTGTAAAAAATATTGAGACAAAATTTTCAAGGAGGAGGGAACCTAAATTTTAACGAAATTATGGTGTTAAACAACTGTTTTAGTCCGTCAATTCTAAATTTACTATTTTGGGAAAATAGATGTTGATGTTAAACAACGGTTTTAATCCGTCGAAAATGAAATAACAGTTTTAATACGTCATTTTTAGACAACTCTAATTGTCGCAAATTGTATATTTTGGTGTAGTGAGAATATCTAAATGTAATCACTTGATTTAAATATATTTTAATTAAGGAGTACCACTGTTTACCAACATTCAAAGAAAGAGTAGTCTGAAAATGCAAATGAAATAGACTTCAGAGGTAAGTAGTAAGTACAATAAGTTTCTGACTAATCTTACCTTCAAATCATCATTGACTAACTTCAACTCCTCTGGTACAAGATATGAAATGGAGGAGCGAGAGGTCATCGATGAGGGGACGGGATCCCAATGGAGGATAGTCGTCGATCCCTGGGTAGGTGAAGCTCAGATCTCTGATCTCCACCGATTTCTTTTTCGATCAATTTTTTGGGAGGTTTAAATTAGGAAAGGCAATAGGAATGATCTCGCGGACGTAGTAGATAGGAGAGAGAGGAGGGGCCGATGGACTTTGGAAGGGATTTGAAATGGGATTTTGGAGTTTGGGAGGGCTTTTGGAATCTTGAGAGGGAATTTAGAATTAAGATTAGTGTATATACCAAAAATTATATAATTTATTAATTATGGTGTTATTTTGTGACACACACATGTCGTTAAATGGATGGTATTGTTCTGCGACATGCATGCACATGTCGCCAAATATATGGTATCTTTTTGCGACACACGTGTACATGTCACCAAATGTATGGTATCATTTTACGACATGCTGATGTCGTCATATGTAGAGATTTTTTTGGTGGGATTGCTATTTGGTTTCCCTCTAGTAATATCTGAGTGGATTTTGCGACATAATAAAACTCATGTCGCCCAAAACATGAAAAAAGTAGCCTTTGGAGACATAAAAGACCTTACGTCGCTAAAATATGTTGCTGAAAATGTAATTTCTTGTAGTGTAAATATACAAAGATATATTTCGTATATATATTACTAAATTTTCTTATTCGGTTTACCAGGGAGAGAAATTTTAGATAAAATTTCTGAAAGGTTAGTGGGATTAAATCGAAACCGAATCCCAAAACCGAAACCGAAACCGAATAAAAAATTTTAGTACTTTCGAAATCGAAACCGAAACCGAACCGAATCTCTTATTCGGTTAGGTTCGGTTCGAATTTTGGTCCAAAAATCGAATAATGCTCACCCCTAGACATACGGGCATAGCAACGTTCAGAAAAAACTATACCTTTAACAACGTTCATAACACGCTATATAAAGTTCTGTTAACAGCACTGCATAATGAACGCTATTGATAATGACATTCTAATAGCAGGGAAGCTTTAACGCTATAGATAAACTGCTATTGTATGAACGTTTAATAGCACTTCAATATGAACGTTATGGATGATTATATTATAATAGCAGGGAGGCTCGAACGCTATAGATAAACTGATATTGTATTATATTTTAGGCTTAATTGCACTTTGCTACCCTCAACTATTACCATTTTTCAACTTTGTACCCTAAACTATTTTTTGTAACAATTTGGTACCCAGATGTTATTTTGGACTAAAATGTCCCTACCCCTACCCCTAACCCTCCCCCCCTGCACGCTCCGGCCGCCCCCCCTGCTCACTCCGGCCGCCCCCCTGCTAGCTTCGCCCCCCCCCCCCCGCCCCCCACCCCCCCCTGCTCACTCCGGCCGCCCGCCCGCCCCCGCCTCTCCCCTAGGCCGCGGCAGCACGGGAGGAGGGGGGCTGGGGAGGAAGGGCGGGGCGGGAGGCGGGGCAGGGGGTGGCCGAAGGTAGCAGGGGGGGTGGGGGGCGGGGGGGCGGAGCTAGCAGGGGGGGTGGGGCGGCCAGAGCTAGCAGGGGGGTGGCCGGAGTAGGGAAGGGGGTGGAGGGAAGGAAGAGGGAAGGGCATTTTCGGAATTTTTGAAAAATTAGGTATCAAGTTGAAAAAAAATAATAGTTGAGGTACCAATTTGTTACGAAAAAAAGTTTATGGTATCAAGTTGAAAAGGCGGAATAGTTGAGGGTAGCAAAGTGCAATTAAGCCTATATTTTAATAGCACTGTAGAAGGAACGCTATTGATGATGACATTCTATAGCAGGGAGGCTTAAACGCTATAGATAAACTGCTATTGTATGCCCTATTTGTTGTAGTGTCTATTAACAAATGATGAAACTTGAGTAACATATAAACTAATATAAGGTGATTGCGAATTAATCTCAAGAATAAAATTCTATGCTTCTTCACCATATATTAATAAACATGTGGAACCAAAAACAGACTTTAAAATAAATTCATAATTAATAGAAAAATGCGCTGAAATTATATTGCGTAAATTTTCTAAAGTAATATGACGATAAGTTGTAAAAAATTGGATGTCACCTCCTTCGTAAGTTAACCCATTTGCTCTACCACCATGTGAGCATACTATTTTAATATTATGATCCATGAGAAAAAAAGTACTTTGATAATTTTTATCTAATAGAGAGCGAGAACTTGTAAGAGGGAGAGACTAGCTTCCGTGAGGAGTTGGAAGTTTGTAAGAAGAAGAGGCTAGCTTCCGTGAGTAGTTGGAAGCTTGTAAGAGGGAGATACTAGCTTCTGTGAGGAGTTGGAGCTTCCAAGCTTCAGAGAAGTGCTTCTGTGAGAGAGAGATAGGAGAAAGAGTAATGTGTTTGTGTAGAGAGAGATAGGAGAAAGAGTAATGTGTTTGTGTAGATAGAGAGAGTTAAGCATTGCAATAAATAGGAGGAGGAAAGAGAATTTGAAATGTAGCTGTTTGCAGGTAGCCGTTGGTGTGTCAGCACGCCACCAATGGTGGCGCGCACATCCTGACACTCCGCATGTAGCCGTTTGTAGCCGTTGACTACACGACACTCCACTAGTGCATGAGTCTCCATACTCCATTAGTCATGGAGTACCACTCATGACACTCCATCACTCATGGCGTGCCACCCAGCCCTCCATCACACTCTCAGCCAACCACACTCCACACTCCACACTCCATTAGTCATGGAGCACCCACTCATGACACTCCATCACTCATGGCGTGCCACCCATTACTCATCATGACACTCCATTACTCATAGAGCACCACTCCATCACTCACATGACACTCCATTCCTCATGGCGTGCCCGGCCCACCATACTCCTCCACAGTACCGAAACCCTCCAGCACGCTATGAAAAATGTAATTTCGTTACCCAAATTAAAAATTTCTCAAACTTGTTACTTTTTTCACAATTTTGTTAAAAAAATTTCAGAAAATTTACTGTAGCGATAATAATTTTAATAATATTTGTTTAAACGGTAGATGTTTAGAAAATTTTGTCAAACAACACAATCCGACAGACAGTCTGTCGAAAAATTGATATGTTGAAAATCCGACAGACTGACTGTCAAAAAATGAGCATCAGCTCAAATTCCGACAGTCCGTTTGGCTGAAATAGAGCACTTCCATACTTTTGGGTGGGTTTGGTTTTAAATTGTTTACGGTTTGAGTTGGGTGGAGGGTTAGTTTGGGTTTTTTTTTGTTTTTTTTTTTTGGGTTGGGTTGGTTATTTTTGTTGGGGGTTGGGTGGGTTTGGTTGTTTTTTTTTGGTTGGTTATATTTTGTTGGAGTTTGAGTTGGGTTGGATGGGTTTGGTTGTTTTTTTTTGGTTGAGATGGGTTATCTTTTGTTGGGTTTCTAACGTTACAATTCTCAACGTTACAATTGTAACGTTCTAATTCCAACGGCTATATTGAGCCACCACCATCCATCTATAAGTATCAAACCAATTCACAGCATCTCTCTCATTTACTTTACCACATCTCTCTCATTCACTTCACAACCTCTCTCATTCAGCAAGCTGAAGCTCCTCTCTTCCTACAGAAAGTTCATCTTGTTGTCAACATGGATGAAAATCTAACAATTCTATGCTCGCTTGGTGGTGTACTAAATGGGTTAGCGTATCAAGGGGGTTTAACCCAAGTTCTTTTAGTTGATCGAAATATTTTATTTCTTAGTTTACATAATCTAATTATTGATCAATATTCTATTGACTACGAATTTATATTAGTACATATTTTCGTATCTAATTGTATAAATGTAGATAGTGAAGATGCATGGAAATTTGTTCTTCAAGTGAATGCACAATCACCGTATATTAATATCTATATCACTCCGCCCCCATCTATAAATGTAAGTAATATACCTGCTTGTAATACTTTTAACGCTGGTCCTAGTTCTTCTCATCAAGTTATTCCATTTACTGAAGAAGAACATGTAGTAGATGATGTTAATAACGATGACGAAAATAGTGATGATCTAATTGAAAATTTAGATGATGAATTTGATGATTCTGTTGATAGCCTTAGCACTCCTGAATTATTTATTGGAAAACAATTTGAGAATCGTTCTAAATTTAGAAGTTTTATTAGTGATCTAGCAATTAGACGTAATTTTACTTGTTCAGCTACTTTAAATAATGCTACTGAAATTATATATAAATTAATAGTTCAAATTGTCATTGGAGGGTATACGCTAAAGCCATAGGTAGAGGCGAAAGATTTTCTATTGCAACGCTAGAAAATATTCATTCTTGTTTAGGTGGACTTACAGCTGGTTCTCATCCATTAGCTACCACTGTATGGGTTAAAAATTAGATTATTGATAAAATTCGAGATAATCAGTCGTATAGTCCATGTTGTGTTGTAAAAGATATATTTAGGGAACATCGAATACATATTAAATATTGTAAGGCTTGGAAAGCTAGAGAACTTGCTCTATCCGAAATAAATGGTAGTTATATTGATGCATATAGTAGTCTCGAAGAGTATGGTCTTAGAATTATTGAGACAAATCCAGGTAGTCAATGTTTTATGAAGATTACAGAAAATAATAGGTTTGAAAGAATTTTTATTTGTTTCAAGGCATGCATTGATGGATTTCTACGGGGATGCTTACCTGTGATTAGTATTGATGCTACTTTTCTTTCCTCTAAATATAGAGGTATTTTATTTATTGCTTGTGCTCATGATCCTAACTATCAACTATATCCTATTGCATATGTTGTTGCTGAGAGTGAAAACACTGATTCTTGGAATTGGTTTTTAAACGGTTTAAGAATATCTTTTGAAAGATTTTTTGATGCCTGAAATACAATTTCTTTTATATCGGATAAACAGAAAGGATTGATAAATGCTATGCGTGCTATTTTTCCGGAATCGCCTCATTTTTTCTGTATTCAACATTTTAAAGCAAATTTGAAATCAGTATGTAGATCAAAGCATTTTCAACGTAGCTTGGACTCTTTTGCAAGATGTTATAATGAAACAGATGCAAATAATTGCTTGGAGATGATTAAAGCTGAAAATGTTGATGTTTACAATTGGCTCGTTGGAGTAAATGATAAAAATCGTGTTTTCTCACACTGGATTACAGCGTATTCTCCTTGTCCAAGACTAGATATTAACACGTCAAATCTTGCTGAATCTTTCAATAACTGGATTAAAAATCTTCGTGATAAACCAATAACGACACTACTTGATGGTATTCGAGCCAAGATTATAACACTTCAGGACAAAAACAGACAACAAGCTGAAAATCTTGAAACAAATTTTTGTTCAAAGATGTTAAAAACGATGGCTCGTATCACAAAAGAAATCCATCAGCTGGAAATGTTACGGATAGTGGGTCATTTGTTTGAGATATTAGATCGTCAAACAAATAGAACATATGTTGTTCGTTTAAATAAAAACTATTGTTCATGTTTAAAGTGGTATCATACTTTTCTTCCATGTGTACATGCATGTTATGCTTGTAATTGTTGCAATATCAGGATTGAGCATTATTATCCAGCTATATTTTCAAAGGAAGCATTAAAAAGTGTCTACGAGCCGCACTTGGAGCCAATTCCAGTCCCTTACAACATTCAAAGTGCATTGGTTAGAGGCGACATTGGAGTACCAGATGTACGACGCAAAGCCGGAAGACCAAAGAAGAACCGTACTATGGCGAAGGATCAATCTTCAAGAGATCTCCGATACAGTAATTGCAATGGTTTAGGACACAATAGAAGGAGTTCTAGAAATCAACCAAGTGAATGAATAGGAAACATCATGTGAAGTATATGTAATAGTTTGTAAAAGAAAGGTGACTTTTATATAAATAAAAATAAAACATCATACAAGTTCAAAATTTACATCTATCTTCCTTGTCTGTCCAATTACCAATAGTCTGGACGATCAACTTCTCTGAGATTGAGTCGAGCTCTCCTCCGCATCGTATCCTCCTGGGACGCATCACCACCTTCGTCTTACGTGGGTGCTGGTGCTGGTGCCGATGGAGTCGTTAGTATCTGTGTATAATAATCTCCATCCAAACCATAGCCTTGGAACCAATCTGTCACTCCCGGCCAATGCGAAGTCCCCTGAGAAGTCTCTTGGCCAGCCCCCTGGGAAGAACTCTGGCCAGCCCACTGGGAAGAACCCTGGTCAGCCCACTGGGAAGAACCATGGCTAGCCCACTAGGAAGAACCCTGGCCAGCCCACTGCAAAAAACCCTGGCCAGCCCACTGGAAAGAACCCTGGCCGGCCCACTGCGAAAAACCCTGGCCAGTCCACTGCGAAGTCTCCTGTCCAGCCCCCTGGGAAGAACCCTGGCCAGCCCACTCCTCGTCAGCTTGCTGAGGCGGGATCTCGCCAGCTTGCTGAGGCGGGATCTCGCCAGCTTGCTGAGGCGGGATCTCGTCAGCTTGCTGAGGCGGACTATCGGGGAACGGCTGGGTGACATGGGGCCTAACCCTGCGGGGAAGTGGTTGATGTTGGCTAATAATGCCTACAGGATAATCTGGCAGAATATGTAGCGAAGGGTTCGGAGGCTCCGGATCCGCTTTCACCCAATCCAGAAAGTTTCTTACTGTCGTTTTCAAGACTTCAGGATCTGGGTTATCATATGCTTGCTCCAAAGCTGGAACCTAAAATAATAACAGTTTATTTTAGTTCTTATGCAAGCTAGAACATTGTGATCTAAAATATTATAAACTAAAAATAATTACTTACATCAGTTCTTATTATATGTTCATAAAATCCACGCAGACTAGAATCATCTATAGCTCTATGCTCGAAGCGAGACTCCTGATATATGTAGTGTCTGTTGCTTATAACTGGAGATCCCCACCAAGATCTAAATGCAAAATCCCCGTATACTGTTGCATATACGAAATATGTGAGATGTTATGAGAAAAATGGGGCAAAAATATTAACTTCAAAATAACTTACAGTCCTCCATAGTAGCTATGTTCTGAGACAAATGTGAGATGTTATGCGTCTCTAATCTGGAATTCCAAGCAGGAATTAATTTGCGGGCTCTGACGGTTGCACTTCCTCTACCACGATTGTAGTGAGGCGGGTCTTCGGGTATATGTTGTTTCATACCGAATTGCCGCATAACCCGATCAGCTGGATGATACATTATGTCTCCATGGTATATTATGTAAAACCTATGGAGACTTAATTCATATGCTGTTTGTTCTATCTCAGAAGGATAAGGATTAACAGAATAATGCACCATTTGAACCTGTTTTTTGACATATAATTATAAGGAAATAAAACATAATATACTAAATAGATATAGAATGGTGACTTTTATTTACCTCTGAGATCTGTAGTGAATCAAATTGGCCTCGATATATCGGGACAACCGAGTAAACACAATGTGCGGGATCTACCGCATCAGTATGCCACCGTAAAGCGCCCAGAAATACATGTGCGTCGCTACTGATCAAGGAAAGTGGCCTACCGATAGAAAAATGCTCGTAGGACCAAACCTAAAAAATATATAATATAAGTGTACAAAATTTAAATATATACCAAATTCAAACAATTTTCCTACCTGAATCAATGTAGCACATCTGTTTAAATTTTTCATCAATTTGTCCTTCGAATGGAACTGCACAAAGTCTGACATAGCACTATATAGATATGCCAGCATTGACGCTCCCCATGCATGACTCGTCGGTTCCGTCAAATCATTCAGAAATAATAGAAACTGTAAATTTACCATATCCGATGCGTCGGAAAACAAAAAAGCATTAATAAGACCTAGTAAATAGGCTCTAGTGCATGCAATGACCTGAACATAATATGAAAAACATTATATTAGCTAAACTAAATTGATATATAATCTATGTGCACAAATATTAACCACAAATGTAATACTTACCCGTTCCTCATCAACTGATATTTCTTGGTCACCGATACGATCTATGTGCATAAAATTCTGCCGGAGCCATGTATACGACACTAGACCTTTGCCTTTCAATTTTGGTGCCTCCACACCTAGGTAGGTCGTGATTGCTGTCTCACCAGAAAATTGTTCATCAAATATTATAGGTTCACCTGTGATAGGTAGACCTAAAATATTTGCAACATCATTAAGCACAATAGACATTTCTCCAAAAGGTAGCTGGAACGTATTTCGTCCGGACCACCAGCGCTCCACTAGACTCAGAATCAAGTCTCTATCGTGACGTAGAAAACGTATTTGGTCAAGGTAATGAAAACCAAATACGTGCAATAAAGCTTCTTGGTCACTAGTCAATTTCCAGAAACCAAGTTGGCCCTCATAGCTCCATGTATTGTGTTCTCGAAGCCGCACTTCCCTTTTATAATCACATAGCTATATATAAAACATACAAACTATATTATTACTAAACATATAAAATAAAAAATTTATTGACTAACACAATTAAAAGTATATATACCTCTCCAGCAAATATCAGACTACATATGTGCGACTCGCGTTGCTGCTTAATCAAATCTGTAGTTGGCCCCCCTGGTATATTACCATCGTTTTGGGTAGCCATCTGTAAAAAGATGGTTGTCAAAATGCATATTTAGTGGTTGTTATTTTCTATAAAATTGAATCAATAAACATTAGCGGTTGTTACTTTCTAAAAAATTGTAGGTATCATTGATTATTTATAAAAATAACATTAGTGTTTATGACACACAATTAGTGTTTACGTCCTTGTATCCTAACCCTAAATTTCATTGATATTACACAACTATGAACAGTAATTGTAGATATCAATGAATATTAGAGCTATAGAACATTAATATATCAATGAACATTAGTGTTGTTATTAGTGGTATATATAAAATGACACACAATTAGTGGTTTAAAATTGGTGTTACAATACAAGGATGAACATTAGTGTTTATGTACATTAGTGGTTGTTATTAGTGTTTATGTACATTAGAATACAAGGATGAACATTAGTGGTTGTTATTAGTGGTTCAAAATTAGTGGTATATATAAAATGACACACAATGCCTTAATGAACATTAAACTCGTAGGATTTTGATAGTGGTTCAAAATTAGTGTTAGAATACAAAGATGAACATTAATGTTTATGTAATATCAACATTAGTGTCCTAGAAAAATATGAGAAATAGGATGAACATTAGTGTCCTAGAGAAATATTAGGATGAAAAAAAAAATATGAGGATGAACCATTATTCATTAGTGTCCTAAAAAATTATGAAAAATATCAACATTAGTGTTTATGATAAAGGGTGAACATTAGGATACAAGATCTGGAAAAAAAAAAAATACCACTGAATTTTTTCTTCTTCTTCCTCCTCTTCTTCTTACTTCTTCTTCTTCTTCTCCTTCTCCTTCTCGGCTTCACAGCAACACCAACACTTTACTCTCCCCAAAACCCCAAAAACTTTACTCCCCACCTACTTCTTCTTTCTTTTTTTTTTTGTTTGACCAAACAACTGAACCGAACCGTTCTTTCTTCTTCTTTTTTTGTTTGAACAAACAACTGAACCGAACGCGAACCACTGGACAAACCGAACCGGAGGGGGGTTGGATTTCCGACAGATGGTCTGTCGGAATTTGGGTTCATGTCCAAATTCCGACAGACCGTCTGTGTACGTCTGTCGGATCTTATCGTTTCCTCAAATTTCAAAAAATTTTATCGTTTTTACTAATTTATAGTAAAAATTTTATTGTACAGTAAATTTTCTGAAATTTTTTACTCTATATAAAAATTTCTTTTATATATATATATATATATATATATATATATATATATATATATGAACTGCCAGAGTGGCTCAAGCACCGTGTATTGAGAGGATGGAGAGAGCGTACTCTAGATAAGGATAGGGTGGCACCCACTTCCCATCCAATGGGAAACATTCATTTCAAACACCTCATCTCGAAGCCACAATCTGTACGATCCTTCTGTAGGACTGCTGCCTTTCTTAAAAAATCTTCTGCATAGAAAGAGAGAGAAAAGAGGAAGCAAACAATGGCAGCAGCAACAGCCTCTCCAATGGCCAGCCTGAAGAGTAGCCTCTTCTCTTCTCCGACAAGGGGACTGGCAGTCCCAAGGGGCATTTCAGGCGGAGCTGCGTTGAAGGACCTCATCTCCAGGAGGAGGACTAACCTCACTCAGGGCCGGCCCTGGGGTAAGCCGGACAAGCCTTGGGGCTTGGGCAACCCCCCTCTGCTAGGCAACCCTCCAGGCTCAGTATGATCCCACCAAAGATCAGGGTCACGAATGACCACCAGGACCAGCTGACAATAAGGGTCAAGGGGCAACCAAAATTAGCTCCAGGATAGGACAATCCAACCCTCCGGGCCGGCCCTGACCTCACTGTCAGAGCAATCCAGGCAGAGAAGGCAAGTTATTATAGTTGTTAGCCAAGTTAATCAAGTTGTTAACCATATTTATTGAGCCGAATATATTGCAACATATACATCAATTATACTAATTATTTTACTGTAAATAATCTACTTTCTGCACCAAAAGTTGCACTAGATATTCAATTCTTGACAAAAATATTATTTCTTAGAAAAAAAAAATTGATGATCTAAATTTTTCAATTGGACATATCATGACTTAAACTCTAAACTAGTATAAAATTCAGACTCTAAACACCAATTGCTAGTTAGCTCTTAATATTAATATTAAAAAAATTGAATAATTAATTTTTTTTGGCTAAAATTTGTCATGTTAGCTCCTATGTCAGCTGTCATGTACATATTACATAATGGGAGATGGTATAATACAATTTTTTTTTGAGAGAAATAATATAATTGAATTATTGAGCCTTAATATGAAGTAGCTAAAATAGCTACAAAATTATAACACTATTTGTTTGTTTGATTTTCAAGTACCGGCAACACCTAAGAGAGGCAACACTGTGTTAGTCAACTAAACTGTCTGAATTAAGTTTCAAAAGAAAAATTATAACGTAGGCTACTTGCAAGTTTCCAAGATTGTTCCGAAACAACAATGCAAGCAACTCACTAACTTTGCGAGCCACCATGGGCATTTGCAACAGCCAACATTCCAAGTGGTGCAGCCCATCAACGGGGACCCCTTCATCGGCTCCCTCGAGACTCCCGTCACCTCCTCGCCCCTCATCGCCTGGTACCTCTCCAACCTCCCCGCCTACCGCACCGCCGTCAGCCCCCTCCTCCGTGGCATCGAGGTCGGCCTTGCCCACGGCTTCCTCCTCATCGGCCCCTTCGTCAAGGCCGGACCCCTCCGCAACACCCCCATCGCCGGCGCCGCCGGCTCGCTCGCGGCGGGCGGCCTCGTGGTCATCCTCAGCATCTGCTTGACGATGTACGGCATCGCGTCGTTCAAGGAAGGCGAGCCGTCCACGGCGCCCTCGCTGACGCTGACAGGAAGGAAGAAGGAGGCCGACAAGCTGCAGACGGCTGACGGGTGGGCCCAGTTCTCCGGCGGGTTCTTCTTCGGAGGGATATCCGGCGTCACCTGGGCTTATTTCCTCCTCTATGTCATTAACCTTCCTTACTTTGTCAAGTAAATTAATTAATCCTGCTGGTTAGCCAAGTTACTGCAGTGTTTGTATATTGAACCTTGAGATGTGAATGACCAAGCTTACTCTTAAAAATGTTCTCATGAACATTGGCCACATGTCCAAGCTCTCTAGCCTAGTGGTATTAGAGCGGACATCCGGAGGGGCCGGCAAGGTTCGAGCCCCCCAATTGTGTGTGTGCGTGCGGGTGATTTCAAAAAAAAAAAACATTGGCCACCAAAATACTCATATGTGCATGCATGCATGCATGCATCTCCCTTCAATATTTCAAGTGTTATGACATGTGTCCAGATAATACATCAATAAATATGCACATTAAATAAAACTAGCATATGTGCACGTACCTTGCACGTATTTTAATATTTTTTAATTAGTTTAGGAAGACCAAAGAGTAGTCTTCCTAATTACTATGTTGTCCTTATTAAAATTAATGAACTATTTTTAATTAGTATAAGTATGTAAGGGTATTTTCGGAATTCAAAAGTTTTACCATCTAAATTTTCCTATTATATAGTAGAATAGATTAATGAACTATTTTTAATTAATATAAGTATGTAAGGGTATTTTCGGAATTCAAAAGTTTTACCATCTAAGTTTTCCTATTATATAGTAGAATAGATATATTTTACATTGATAAACATATATTTTAAGTAGAAAATTATTTTATTTATTGTGACGATCAGAGTACTCATATACAAATGTGTTATCATGTGTCTTTAGAATACAACACCAAGTTAACTGTTAACATAACCCTTGTTAGCAATTCGGCAAACGGAAAAAATTCGGGACGACAAAAGTACGAGTATAAATCGGCTCAGTGCAAATAAAATACGTTCAAAAATTTGGTCAAATGTTCAAAAAATAAAAATATTGAGGTTAGAAACTTTACATTCTTAAATGTGTTGTTAAATTTGGTTAATTAAACAGGTTCCTAGCATGTTTATTGTACCAAATTTGTCAATAATTTATACAGAACATGTTTAAAACTTTGCATGGTTAAAATTTATGTACTGATTTGGATATGTCAAAAGTACGCAAGTATTATACGTTTATGAAAGATACGGAAAAATTTGCGTATAATATGAGTTTTATTCGGGTGATTGCTAACAAGGAACATAACCATATTTCAATTTGATTTGTAACTCCAAAACATCTTTCCGTCTATATCGTTACTATTGGCTGCATGGGCGGAACCAAGCAAGGGGCTGGGGTGGGATGAAGCCCACCCAAAAAAAAAAATTATCTTTTTTTTCTTATAATTTTTTGTAAAAAAAATCATATGGATTAGTACACATCTAGCCCATTCTAGTATATTCTAGCCCACCTAGCTTAATTTTCTAGTTTTGTCCTTGATTGGCTGGACTATATATATATATGAAAAGTAAACTTCACCGTAAATATTTTCTTTCCAAAAATACCCTTCACTATATATCTAAAAGTAGGCTTCACCGTGAATTTTTTTTTCAAAAACTACCCTTCGATATATATATTCAACTATATAATATGAAAAGTAGGCTTCATCGTAAAAAATTTCTTTCAAAAAAAAATCCTTCAATATATATACTAATTAAAAAGAAATGGTACAATAAATTCCACCGACAACCATTTAAAAAGATGCATTTGGAGGAATTAATGTATTATGGAAGTCGAAAGGTTCATGCTACTCAGTGCCGGACTTTAGATTTTGAGACCTGAGACGAACTTTAAAAATGATGTCCTTAGAACTTAACGTCTATATTATATTATATTATATTATATTATATTTTTTGTCGACAATGTAATAGTATTTTCAACCAAAAATTCAAGAAATAAAATAGTAAACAAATTTTAATATTCAAAAGAATATATGTGTTTGCCATTGATTATAAAAGAACAGAACAATTATATGGGAGGACTGGACTTTTACTTCACAACACAAACTCGCTCATACAAAGAAAGCCTAGGGACGAAAACCTAGGTACATCAATCTAAGTACGATTGTTTATTTTTGATTCTGGGGGTGACGGTAGAGGCTCGGGAAAGCGACGACCGCTCTGCCTTACTTCTTGGACGATCAGACATAGCCTTGGCTCTGATGAAGAAATGCTCTCAGGATGGGAAGACTCTTCTGTGCGCGCCTTTTGTCTCTTTGTGTGTCCAGCCGGGTGGAGAGGATCTCTTTTGCAAGGGAATGGCACCTTGCTATATTTTTTTTTGTTTCTCCGGATCCGATCCTTTTGCAAGGGAATGGCACCTTGCTATTTTTAGAAGTGGGGTGTGATCATTAGGGTTTGCAATGATTCCCTCCTTAAAAAGTCGACGGCCAATCATCTGGGCCATTAATCTTGATTGCATTTTTCACGCCCCGCTCCCATAGGAGCGATCGTTCTCGCTAAGGCGTGATGCCTTACGGGCCTAGGTTGCGCCCGTGCAAGGCCAAGTCCAGAAACGGCCGATTTGAGCTAGGCCACAGAGTCGCACAAAGTGTCCCCATTTGCAGCGGAAAGTAAACGAACACAAAATTGAAGTGAATTCAAACTCTTTATTGATTTTCAAGAAGTTTACAAGCGGCGCTAGACCGATATTACAAATCGCTCAAGCTCTCTCTCTGAAACATAAAAGGCGTGCCAAGTGGCTTACAACATGGAATGATTCATGGCGATGTTCTGATACATTATGTCCTGTATAGGGTGCTTCAGCTTCTTGCAACTTCCCAAGGCCACGGAGTTGGCTCCGCACCTTAACACGTTCGATGGAAGCTCCGCACCCGTCGATGTTACCTGCATCCTGCAAGCAGACTGTGGGGTTATCAGTACATTGTTATGCACTGGTGGGGAGGCTAGCTCGCCCACAATGCTATCATTACCAAACACGTTCTATTTACTTTTGTGCACCGTCTATCATTCATTGTCTTTCTAATCTTGCCTTAAGATTATTTACATGACATATTTCATAGCCTATCTCGTGTTGCCGAATACAAGTGTCGCATGGAAATACATGCACGACTTACCCATACTTACCGTCCGGCCTTCCCTGTTCAACGTAAACCAAGTTAGTCAACAATTCATATGAAATAACTCAACGTAGTTCATGTAAGCATTCAATGTCAAGTGCGTGTCCTTGCCTCGGGTTCTAGCACGTCGTAGGCACGTTTTCTAACTCGTTTGCTCGAAGTACTCTTAATCATTTTGCGTGTGATATTCAAGCCTATTCAGAAGGTGCTTTGTACAGTTAACTTAGACTACTTTGATTTCAATGCAAGGACTTGCACGTGGATTGCCACCAGCAAAGCCCTCTTAAATCTATATGCACCGGTCGCTGGCATCATAAGCCATTTTGGACACATCCCAGCGTGGTATTTCTCAACTAGCGTAGGGTGATGTCACGCCCCAGAACCAGAATACTGGAGAGCGGGGGCAGACATAGCCAGCTACGTATATTGAAATAAAAACCACCTCGATATACGGTCACGGCTGTCTAGAAATATGAGGGTTTACTACAATCCAACAGTCTCTTATGGTCAAGCCTATTGTCTCAATCTTAAGCAAGTAATATAATTACAAGATGTTTGACCACCAAATATACAATAAAAGGCGTCCCAAATATTACATATCAGCTGATCATGAAGCTAGTCGTACAAAATGCTAGGACTAGTAAGAGTTAAGTCATACATGATCAACCCTAGGATTGGTTAATCATGTTTACAGCCCGTAGGCAGACAGTAAGTAAAGTGCATCGAGCTAACAGGTGCTCGTCGGCTAAACGCCTCAAAAGCATAGTTTTACAATAGAGTGAGCGAAACAAAATAGAAAACCCACTCGTAGCCCGGATTTCTTCTAGTCGCCACCATTGGACTGGAAGCTTGGTAGATCCTCGGGAGCTGCTCCGAAATCTGGCCACACAAAATCAGCTGGGTCAACCCCAGAAAGAGCAAGTGCCACAAGGGGGCCACGAAATAAGAACAAAAGCCAGCATTAACACAAGAAGATATAATATTTAAAACTAGAATTTATGAAAATATGGCAGGGTGATATACGACGAGATAACCGTGGGACTATTCCGATAGCCAGGTTACAACCCGTAAACAAAACAAGGACCGATGTTGTAACCCTTCATCTGAACAGAACTTGGTTTTCCACCATTTATCGGCAAGATAATAATGCAAGAAATCAAGACAGGGAGCAATCTTGTACTGGATCAAGACATGGCTAAACTGGTTATACCTCATTCAATCAATCACGGCCAAGCAGATACTACGGCTTACTACTTTAACTAACTAGGGTTATCACAGGCCTAATTACTAACAAGATGCAGTGAGATTGTTCCACAGCCACAAGCCCTGCAAACCATCCAGGTTACCCAGGTCAAAAATTAGGGGTTGAATTCAGGTGGGTACATCGCCCAGAAGACAAATGTACCCTTAGGTGACTTAGAGGGTGCAACACGCGACGGTGTGCTGGAAATGTGCCCTACTCGACGGCAGGCTACAGATCCCAAGAGCGCCCAGGTAACGGGATTGCCTGTAGCTGTGTCATCTCTTCATGACTACTGTGTTATTCTAGTTATTAACCTTAATCCATTTTAGTAGGTACTCCTGACCGTAGTACTCAGGAGTCCCATCCTAGACATGATGCAAGACAGGACAAGTGGATTTAACAAGCAAGCAGGAAAGAACTACCCACGGTGTCAAGGCAAGTCAAGTTAAGTTATCAAGATAAATCATGTCAGGGTACTTGTCAGGAGTGCGCCACGACGGGCCACTATCATGTCAGGTTGGTCATGTCAGGAGTGCACCACTACGGGTCACTGTCGTGTTATGCTAGTTCCTTGTCATACCATGCCATGTACAATAGTCTTTCCAAACATATTAAGTAAAATCAAGTTCATGACAAAAGGCGTAAGGATATAAAATGGGCATAAAATATCTAATAAAATATCAATAAACAGGGCTATAGAAGAGCCAAGCTTAAAGAAATAAAACCAAAACTCCAAGAACCAAGGGTTTAAGCAAAGGGTCAAGAGAGCTGCGTACGCTCAAAAGTCACGCACGCATGAGGGCTGCGTACGTTCAAAAGTCACGCACGCATGAGCTGCGTACGAACAAAAGTCACGCACGCTACAGAGAGCAGCGTAGGTGAAAAGTCACGTACGCTACAGAGAGCAGCGTAGGTGAAAAGTCACGCACGCTACAGGGAGCAGCGTTGGTGAAAAGTCACGCACGCTGAGAGAACAGCGTAGGTGAAAAGTCACGCACGCTACAGGGAGCAATGTACGTGAAAAGTCACGCACACTCAAGGGAGCAGTGTACGTGAAAAGTCACGCACGCTCAAGGGAGCAGTGTACGTGAAAAGTCACGCACGCTCAAGGGAGCAGTGTACGTGAAAAGTCACGCACGCTGAGAGAACAGCATAGGTGAAAAGTCACGCACGCTACAGGGAGCAATGTACGTGAAAAGTCACGCACACTCAAGGGAGCAGTGTACGTAAAAAAGTCACGCACGCTCAAGGGAGCAGTGTACGTGAAAAGTCACGCACGCTCAAGGGGAGCAGCGTTCGTAAAAAGTCACGCACGCTCAAGGGACACGCTTCCAACAGGAAGCGTACCTAAGTCTGCGTACGCAGCGCTAAAGAGCGCGCGTAGCTCAGGGTACGTAAGCCAAACAGCTCTGCACACTGCTCACTGTCTTCTCCAAACAGCAAGAACACCAAGGATGATCCCAAGGCTTCAAAGCATCATAACTTGGCCATCCGAACTCCAAATCCAGATTTCCAAAGTTCCAACTTGGGTGAAATTGAATGCTCTACCACATGGAAACATCAAAAACCCATAAAATCCAACTTAAGTAGCTCAAACCATGCAAAATCTGAAAATAGAAATAACTTAGATCTATAACAATGGAGGCTCCAAATCACAAAAACCCAAGTTCTAATGTTGATCACCATGTCCTAATCTAGCAAATGGACAAGGAAAAGAGGGTTATCATGTAGTGGCAAGATGCACTTGCCTAGGGTTGGGAGAGTTGTGTAGGGGAAGGAGAAGAAGAAGAAGAAGAAGGAAATAAATGGTGGTTATGAGGAGAGAGAGTGGTAGGTGGGGGTTATAAAGAGGGTGAGTTGTGGTGTGTTGACGGTGGAGCTTAGGCTAAGGTGATCCAAAACCTATAAACCAAACCAACCCAAATAAAACCGAGCCATGCCTAAACCCAAAATACGAGAAATACCGAAATTCTACAAGTTGAAAAAAATAAAAATACATGCCAAAAATCCAGATACGAGTATAAATACGAAATACGGAAAATACGGAAAATGAGGGTGACAACTCTACCCACCATAAAAGAATTTCGTCCTCGGAATTTAATCAAAGAGCTAGAGATTGTCACGACAAGCTACATTAAGCACAGGCAAGTTATACTAAGCAGTTCAATCATACAATCATACAATGCAAGCAATGAAGGGAAAATGTAAGGCATAAGAAAGACATTATACCTCACGAGTCAAACATGTAGGGATATCGTGATCGAATGTCGTCCTCACGCTCCCACGTTGACTCACCTAGAGAGTGATGACCCCAAGCAACACGGACTAATTTAATAGTCTTGTTCTTGAGTATCTTCTCTCTCCGGTCCAATATAGACACGGGCCTCTCCTCATACGAAAGGTTGGTATCAACAACCAATTCCGAATGGTCTAGGATGTGGCTCGGGTCCGGAATATACCGTCGTAATTGGGACACATGGAATACATCATGCACCTCACTTAGCGACGGCGAAAGAGCGAGACGATAGGATACATCTCCTACTCGCTCTAGAATATCGAACGGCCCTATATACCTAGGACTAAGCTTTCCTCGCACGCCGAAGCGAATGACGCCGTGGTTAGGCAAGATCCTAAGGAATACATGGTTGCCGACAGCAAATTCTAAGGGACGCCGATGAGCATCGGCCCAATGGCGCTGGCGGTCCTGGGCAACTCGGAGGTGATCTCTGACCTTCCTGACCACTTCACCGTCTGGGAAATCAATTCGGGTCCGAGCATCTGCCTCTCTTCGACATCATCCCATACTAGCGGGGATCTGCACTTCCTGCCATAGAGAGCCTCGAAGGGTGCCATCTGGATACTGGCCTGATAACTGTTGTTGTACGAGAATTCCACCAGGTGCAGATGATTCTCCCATGAACCACCGAAGTCAAGGGTGCAAGATCTCAACATATCTTCAAGAGTCTGGATTGTGCGCTCTGATTGACCATCCGTCTGCGGGTGATAAGCTGAGCTGAATTGAAGGCGAGTCCCGAAACTCTTCTGTAAGCTGTGCCAAAACTGTGAGGTGAATCTTGAATCCCTGTCCGAGGTGATGCTGACTGGCACACCGTGAAGCCTGACGATCTGTCTGAGATACATCTTTGCTAGCTGCGCCGTCGACTGTCCAACTTTGAGTGGGAGAAAGTGTGCCACCTTGGTAAGCCTGTCCACAATTACCCAAATAGCATCTCTGCCGGCCGAAGATCTGGGCAATCCGGTCACGAAATCCATGGTTATATGCTCCCATTTCCATTCTGGGATCGGTAAGGGTTGAAGAAGTCCAGCGGGCCTCTGATGTCCAGCTTTAACCTGTTGGCAAACCAAACACCGAGAGACAAACCGGGCTATCTCCCTCTTTATGCCATTCCACCAGAAATGCTGACGAATATCACGGTACATCTTCGTACCACCTGGATGAATAGAATATTGTGAACTGTGGGCTTTTGCCATGACTTCCTGTCTGATATCTCCACTGGGTACACAAAGACGAGTACCATGCCGAAGGGTACCGTCTTCATGGATACATAACTCTGGCCTTCTTCCTGCTTCACACTCTGCTCTGAGTCGCTGGATCTTGGAATCTGCTGACTGCGCCATCCGGATCCTCTCAACTATGCTGGACTGAACCTGTAGGCTGGCCATCAATGCCACGCTGGTTGGAAGAACCACTTCAATTCCCATCTTCTGAAGATCTGCCAATAATTCTAGTTGCGCCGTCAGGAGATAAACTCCGGCTCTCCTACTCAATGCATCTGCTACATCGTTGGCCTTTCCGGGATGATACTGCAAATCCACATCATAGTCCACTAGTAGCTCGAGCCATCTTCTCTGCCGCATATTAAGGTCCTTCTGGGTGAAAACATACTTCAGGCTCTTATGATCAGTAAAGATCTCCACTCTATCTCCGTACAAGTAGTGTCTCCACAACTTCAAAGCAAACACTACCGCCGCCAATTCCAAGTCGTGGATCGGGTAATTCTTCTCATGATCACGAAGTTGGCGTGACGCATAAGATATTACCTTCCCATGCTGCATCAAGACACATCCCAATCCTCTGCCTGAAGCGTCGTAATAAACTGTGAATCCTCCGGTCCCATCTGGAAGGGTGAGAATGGGAGCCGTTATCAAACCTTGCTTCAACTTCTCAAATGATTCCTGACACTCTGCTGTCCAAACAAACGGTACATCCTTGTGGGTCAACTGGGTCATCGGCGCTGAAATCCTTGCAAAATCTGAAACGAACCGCCGGTAGTAGCCGGCCAATCCAAGGAAGCTGTAAACCTCTGCCACTGAGCTGGGTACCGGCCACGACTCGATAGCCACAATCTTCTGGGGGTCCACTTCCACTCCTCTTCGGGTAATGATGTGACCCAAGTACGAAATACGATCGAGCCAGAACTCGCATTTACTGAACTTGGCGTACAACTGATGCTTCCGAAGCGTCTGTAGGACGACTCTGAGATGCTGCTCATGCTCTGCTTCACTCTTGCTGTAGACCAGGATGTCATCTAGGAACACGATCACAAATTGGTCCAAGTAAGGCATGAAAATACGATTCATGAGGTCCATGAATACGGCCGGCGCATTGGTCGCTCCAAAGGGCATAACAAGGAACTCCCAATGTCCATACCTCGATCTGAATGTTGTCTTCGGGATGTCCTGTTCTCTGACTCTGATCTGGTGGTATCCTGATCGCAAGTCGATCTTCGAAAATACTGAAGCCCCTCTGAGCTGATCAAACAAGTCATCTATCCTCGGAAGAGGGTATCTGTTCTTGATTGTCACCGAATTCAAGGTACGATAATCGACACATAGCCTGGACGTACCATCCTTCTTTTTCACAAGAAGCATCGGGGCTCCCCAAGGCGATCCACTTGCACGGATGAATCCTTTGGTCCTCAGTTCTTCAATCATCTTGTACAAAATCTCCAACTCTAAAGACGCCATCCTGTAGACTCGCTCTGATACTGGTGCTGTCCCGGGAATCAAGTCTATAGTGAACTCAATCTCCCGCTCTGGCGGCATCCCTGGAAGCTCCTCTGGAAAGACATCTGGAAACTCTTCAACTATCCGGGGTAACTGCACTTCTGCTACTGCCATCCGCAATGCTGGGGAAGATGGCTCTACTGCGCCTCTGGAAAACAAAAACTCTGGCTCGTCGGGGATACTAAAGACAACTCTGCCAATATGGCAGTCTATCCTAGCATACTGGTTCCTCAACCAAT
Source organism: Iris pallida (assembly GCA_029216955.1). NCBI lineage: Eukaryota > Viridiplantae > Streptophyta > Magnoliopsida > Asparagales > Iridaceae > Iris > Iris pallida. The sequence goes on along the minus strand of JANAVB010008798.1, from coordinate 2,179,889 downwards.
CCATGCCTAGGACTACATCATAGTCTGCCATAGGAAACTCTATGAATCTAGCGGGGAACTTCCTACCGCTAATTACGATCCGACACGAGGAAAACACTCGATCTACCCCCACAAGGCCTTTACCAGTAAGTATATTGAGCCTCACTGATAATGACTCGGGCTCCAATCCTATCCGTGTCGCGAATCGTGCAGACATAAATGAATGCGATGCACCAGAATCAAATAATACAGACGCTGGAGAGGAGTTGATGAGAATAGTACCTGCCACAACCTCACCTGGTGCAACTTCTTCTTCCATAGCCATCATCATGGCCTGACCTCTAGCTGCGGGTCCCCTCTACTGAAAACCTCTCTGCCTATTCTGGGTCTGAGCTTGGGCTTGCGCATACTGCTGGAGGTGCTGTTGCTGGAATGCCTGAGACTGAGGCGGCAAGGGCCTCGAAGACTTATACTGCTGCTGCTGAACTGGTGCTGGGGCCGGTCCTCTCACCGAAGAGCTAGAAGGGTTGGATGCTGATGAACCACCCCTATTCGGGCAAGCCCCTATCCTATGATCTGTTGCTCCACAAGCCAGGCACAATCCTTGCGCCCTGCGACAGTCTGCCACCACATGCCCTGGCTTCCCACAATGAGAACATCCCATCGCAGAAGTCTGCTTCTGCTTCTGCTGCTGCGGGTACGTCGGGGTCGAATGCTGAACCGACGTTACTGAGGCCGCCCGCCTCGGAGTTCCAATGGTCAATCCCCTAGCTGCCGGGGCTGGAGCTGATGATTGGTACATTTGACTGTGGGACCGCTTCCTACTTCCGGTCCTATCCACGATCCTCTGGGAGGTGTACTCATGCCTCCTAGCTGCTCTCAAGACTGCATCGAACGTCTGGTGCTCGAACTGCTCAACCGCCAACAAGATCTCCAAATATAGTCCTTGCTGGAACCGCTGGGCCCTATCAAACTCGGTCGCCACTAAGGTGGGGGCAAACCTACTGAGTCTAGAAAACTCCGATGCATAACTGTCAACTGTTCTGCCTCCTTGCTTCAAGTTGGTAAATCTGGTCTGCAGGTCGTACCGAGCCAAGGCATCAAAGTACTTCGTCTGGAATCTCTCTCTAAACACTGCCCAAGCAATGGGTGCCACTAATCCCATGGCTTGCGCCGCCCACCAACTGCGAGCCAAGTCCAACAACTGCAGGCGTACCACCGCCACCTTCTCATTCTCGGGTGTCCTAGCTGCTTCCAAAATCACCTCGGTATCCTGAAGCCATGCATCCGCGGCAATCGCAGCCTCGCTGCCGTCGAAGAAAGGAGGGTTCAAGCGTTTGAAGCTGTTAGCCGCCTGGTTCCCTGGATGTCCGACTCGGGTTAAAGCATCTTGAACTGTCTGGTACAGGGCGTCGCTTCGACGATCCTGGGAAGCTATCAAGGTTCTGATGAGGCCTATTAAGGTACCATCATCTGGCTCAGCGGACTGGACGGGCCGAACTGGTGACTCTCCTCCAGTAGGTATCACTCTGGAGGCGACTCCGGAATGCTGGACTTGATCTCCAGGGTGATGCTGGTCCACGGGAGGTGCTCCTCTTTGCTGATCGGCAGGGTTAGGTACAGTACCGCTGAGGAAAACGACACAGGGAAACAATAAGGAAGGACCAGGACAGATCAACGATACAAGCATGTAATCAGGGCAAGAATTTCAGGGATTTGAAAATACGGACGGAGATCAAGGGCGAATACTGATTGAGACATCTATTCGATAAACCCTCACATTTTTTGATTGACAAGACCTACATGGGCCACCACTTAAACCATGTCACGCCCCAGAACCAGAATACTGGAGTGCGGGGGCAGACATAGCCAGCTACGTATATTGAAATAAAAACTACCTCGATATATGGTCACGGCTGTCTAGAAATATGAGGGTTTACTGCAATCCAACGGTCTCTTATGGTCAAGCCTATTGTCTCAATCTTAAGCAAGTAATATAATTACAAGATGTTTGACCACTAAATATACAATAAAAGGCGTCCCAAATATTACATATCAGCTGATCATGAAGCTAGTCGTACAAAATGCTAGGACTAGCAAGAGTTAAGTCATACATGATCAATCCTAGGATTTGTTAATCATATTTACAGCCCGTAGGCAGACAGTAAGTAAAATGCATCGAGCTAACAGGTGCTCGTCGGCTAAACGCCTCAAAAGAATAGTTTTACAATAGAGTGAGCGAAACAAAATAGAAAACCCACTCGTAGCCCGGGTTTCTTCTAGTCGCCACCATTGGGCTGGAAGCTTGGTAGATCCTCGGGAGCTGCTCCGAAATCTGGCCACACAAAACCAGCTGGGTCAACCCCAGAAAGAGCAAGTGCCACAAGGGGGCCACGAAATAAGAACAAAAGCCAGCATTAACACAAGAAGATATAATATTTAAAACTAGAATTTATGAAAACATGGCAGGGTGATATACGACGAGATAACCATGGGACTATTCCGATAGCCAGGTTACAACCCGTAAACCAAACAAGGACCGGGGTTGTAACCCTTCATCTGAACAGAACTTGGTTTTCCACCATTTATCGGCAAGATAATAATGCAAGAAATCAAGACAAGGAGCAATCTTGTACTGGATCAAGACATGGCTAAACTGGTTATACCTCATTCAATAAATCACGGCCAAGCAGATACTACGGCTTACTACTTTAACTAACTAGGGTTATCACAGGCCTAATTACTAACAAGATGCAGTGAGATTGTTCCACAGCCACAAGCCCTGCAGACCATCCAGGTTATCCAGGTCAAAAATTAGGGGTTGAATTCAGGTGGGTACATCGCCCAGAAGACAAATGTACCCTTAGGTGACTTAGAGGGTGCAACACGCGACGGTGTGCTGGAAATGTGCCCTACTCGACGGCAGGCTACAGATCCCAAGAGCGCCTAGGTAACGGGATTGCTTGTAGCTGTGTCATCTCTTCATGACTACTGTGTTATTCTAGTTATTAACCTTAATCTATTTTAGTAGGTACTCCTGACCGTGGTACTCAGGAGTCCCATCCTAGACATGATGCAAGACAGGACAAGTGGATTTAACAAGCAAGCAAGCAGGAAAGAACTACCCACGGTGTCAAGGCAAGTCAAGTTAAGTTATCAAGATAAATCATGTCAGGGTACTTGTCAGGAGTGCGCCACGACGGGCCACTATCATGTCAGGTTGGTCATGTCAGGAGTGCACCACTACGGGTCACTGTCGTGTTATGCTAGTTCCTTGTCATACCATGCCATGTACAATAGTCTTTCCAAACATATTAAGTAAAATTAAGTTCATGACAAAAGGCGTAAGGATATAAAATGGGCATAAAATATCTAATAAAATATCAATAAACAGGGCTATAGAAGAGCCAAGCTTAAAGAAATAAAACCAAAACTCCAAGAGCCAAGGGTTTAAGCAAAGGGTCAAGAGAGCTGCGTACGCTCAAAAGTCACGCACGCATGAGGGCTGCGTACGTTCAAAAGTCACGCACGCATGAGCTGCGTACGAACAAAAGTCACGCACGCTACAGAGAGCAGCGTAGGTGAAAAGTCACGCACGCTACAGAGAGCAGCGTAGGTGAAAAGTCACGTACGCTACAGGGAGCAGCGTAGGTAAAAAGTCACGCACGCTGAGAGAACAGCGTAGGTAAAAAGTCACGCACGCTACATGGAGCAATGTACGTGAAAAGTCACGCACGCTCAAGGGAGCAGTGTACGTGAAAAGTCACGCACGCTCAAGGGAGCAGTGTACGTGAAAAGTCACGCACGCTGAGAGAACAGCGTAGGTGAAAAGTCACGCACGCTACAGGGAGCAATATACGTGAAAAGTTACGCACACTCAAGGGAGCAGTGTACGTGAAAAAGTCACGCACGCTCAAGGGAGCAGTGTACGTGAAAAGTCACGCACGCTCAAGGGGAGCAGCGTTCGTGAAAAGTCACGCACGCTCAAGGGACACGCTTCCAACAGGAAGCGTACCTAAGTCTGCGTACGCAGCGCTAAAGAGCGCGCGTAGCTCAGGGTGCGTAAGCCAAACAGCTCTGCACACTGCTTACTGTCTTCTCCAAACAGTAAGAACACCAAGGATGAACCCAAGGCTTCAAAGCATCATAACTTGGCCATCCGAACTCCAAATCCAGATTTCCAAAGTTCCAACTTGGGTGAAATTGAATGCTCTACCACATGGAAACATCAAAAACCCATAAAATCCAACTTAAGTAGCTCAAACCATGCAAAATCCGAAAATAGAAATAACTTAGATCTATAACAATGGAGGCTCCAAATCACAAAAACCCAAGTTCTAATGTTGATCACCATGTCCGAATCTAGCAAATGGACAAAGAAAAGAGGGTTCTCATGTAGTGGCAAGATGCACTTGCCTAGGGTTGGGAGAGTTGTGTAGAGGAAGGAGAAGAAGAAGAAGAAGGAAATAAATGGTGGTTATGAGGAGAGAGAGTGGTAGGTGGGGGTTATAAAGAGGGTGAGTTGTGGTGTGTTGACGGTGGAGCTTAGGCTAAGGTGATCCAAAACCTATAAACCAAACCAACCAAAATAAAACCGAGCCATGCCTAAACCCAAAATACGAGAAATACCGAAATTCCACAAGTTGAGAAAAATAAAAATACATGCCAAAAATCCAGATACGAGTATAAATACGAAATACGGCAAATACGGGAAATGAGGGTGACAGGTGAGGACTGGCACACACCCCGTTAGTCTCTTGAAATACCTCTGCACTTACGTCCCCCGGGTGGCCAAGTCCGCACCCAGGCAGCCCGTAAGCCTTGACTTGATCCCGCCTAGGCCGGCCACGATCCTCCCTTTGATCATGCCGTAAAATCCTTATCACCCGTGCACGGGTCCGTCCACGACCATTTCGTATTTTATCGTCATAGGCTAACCCTTAGCCACAATACGTTATCGACCAGGTTGGCGTCCGTGCAGCGCGGGTAGCGAGCCCCGTTGCACGTGTCCGTCACACCTGTCGCTAACCATTTCTTTTTTTCTTATCTGTTATTCATTCTTTCTTTTCTTTCTTTCACTTGTCCATTCGTTCATTGGTTCATTTTCGTATTCATCCATTCGTTGATTCATTCATTCACTCGTTTATTCGTTCATTCTTTCATTTATACATTATGCAACTTTCCGTACGGGAGTCGCCTTGGCGACCCATCGGTCCCATAGTCTTTCAATGTTGCTAAACTCTACTCGGAACGACTATGTTGATAGTCTTCCCGTTTCATTGTTGTAAACCATTCATTGTTTCATTGTTGGACGCATAAGGGACTTGAACGTAAGCTTGTGCCTTAGCACGAGCGTGGAGCGCGGTGTGAGAGTTCTTGTATTTTCCATGTTCCTTTCCATATTCTATACAAGCATACAAGATGGGATTAATCCCTTAGCTAGGTGCATTGGGTCATTTATTAGCATGCGCGGTGTTATCGCCTAGCGATTTCAGTGATAGTGTCCGTATTGTTATGTGTCTAGGCTAAGCAAAGACGGGTTCATCGGAGCCACCCACCTTAGCGATGTTCGTATCGGCCGAGCGACACTCCGAGTGTGCCTTTGAAAGTCTAAGTCTGGATTCATCTTGACAGACCAATGTAAGCCTTGCATCGATTCTTCATCTGGTCGATGCCAACTCTTTGGGTCGACGGCTCGCTTGAGTCGTTGCACTTGCCGTTTGAATCGGCATTCCGCTAGGGCGGAGCGGGTCATTACAGCATTACATCTGGGCAATTGATTCTTGATTGCGCCAAATCTGTATGGGCAATTAATGCTGATTGCAATGAATCCTCATAATTGTTATGACAAGCTCGGATCTCCCGCCACGTGTCCCATTTGCTTAATCATAACAAATAATGGTGATTGTACTAAATCTGGTTATCAGGATTTACAAGCAGCCATAACTCCAAGGGGATAAGACAGCCACGTGTCTTAACTTGTCATGAGGATTGCTACGTGTCTCAACCGTCATGAGCAGGGCGTCTGGCAGAGCCGCATGAGTGCGGTCTAAGTGAATCGCACACGGGTGACCTCCAAGTCCTAGCCGCATGAAGGTAACCGTCGCATGGGGGCAACAGCTTCGTGAAGGAGGCGGCCGCATGAAGAAGACAACCGCATGAAGCGGGCAGCCGCATGAAGGAAGCAACCGCATGAAGGACGCAGCCGTATGCAGTGGACAGCCGTATGAAGGACGCAGCCGCATGAAGTGGGCAGCCGCATGAAGGACGCAGCCGCATGAAGCAGGCTGCCGCATGAAGGGCACGGCCGCATGAAGCAGACAGCCGCATGAAGGGGGCAGCCGCATAGGGGTACTTGGGACTTGACGGATCCTGCCAGAAAAGATTTTTCTTCTTTTCCCAAGGAGCACGCCATCATCATTCCAATTAGTTTTGACTGATCGTGGCTTGAACCTTGCTGATCATATTCGTTATGAGACTAGTACCAAGGACTTGATAGGCAGAGCCGAAAGGGATTCCCTCAAGCTCCGGGACAAATATGTTTACTGCAAGGATAGAAGAGAAAGTTCGACTCAGAATCTGCAGAAAAAACTAAGTGTTGAAGGGCTTTTATACGCCCAAAGGGCCATGCGCCCAAAGGACTATGCGTCCAAGACAAACATATGGGCTCATAACGTATAGCAGTATGTGGGCGCATAATGTGCCACAGCATGTGGGCACATAACATGGCAATATGTGGGCGCATAGCATACCACATTATTGGCGTATGACTTCTGTAGACGCATAATGATGCTCACAGAAGTATGTTGCCTTAGGCACATGCGCCCAGACAGAAGAAAAGTCTGAGCGTCACAAATTAACGCTCGAGATTTTATTTTTTGAGGCGTGCCCTCACCTAAAATCGGGTCCTGGACTGGCGAGGACGCTGTCGCAGGAGGAGAGCCACTCGGTGCAGCCCCCTTGCCCTTCGCAAATCTCTTGGCGACCTTGGAAAACATAGTTCGTAAAGAAAGGAGAAGAAGAGTCTTTTGAAAGTTCTAAGAGAGGAGAATAATAAACTTTCTCTCTCCTTCAGAGCCTATTTATAGGCATGGGCCATACCCTATGTGCCCCCTATTTCTATGCGCCCATTGTGCGCTATGCGCCCACCATAGCTTATGCGCTCACATGAAGATCCAGCCTCTTGCATACTATGCGACTGCCACTTGCTGACTTGGATAACATATGAAGGATGAACCTCTTCAAATTCCACCCCGATGAATCTGTCAGTTCAGATTTTCGAGAAAGATTTCAACAGTCATCTCTCTGACAGGCTGGCCAAACGCTATGCGCCCAAAGAGAGAGCCGTGCTATGCGCCCACTGCATCACGAGAAGACGATCCATGCTTCTTTCAAAGTATTTCGAACTCGTTCAAGTATCGAAAACTTTGAAGGGGGTCTTGTAGAAGTATGAAAATTTCAGCAATGAAGCCTTATGCGCCCAAGCCAATAAAAGCATATGTGCCCAAGTGAACACATATGCGCCCAAGTCACCCTGTGAAGCTCTATGCGCCCAAGTCACTCTGTGAAGCTCTATGCGCCCAAGCCACCATGTGAAGCTCTATGCGCCCAAGACAAGTTCCCCCAGAGGGAGGGCGTATAGCCTGAAACAGGACTATGCGCCCAAGCCTGACTCAGTCAAAGCCATGATCAAAACGTGCACCAAAGTGTACGGCCACGTCCGTCTCCACGAGCAATCGTGCACCGAAGCATACGGCCACGTCAGCACCACGATCAACCCACGACTACGTAGCCTACATGCGCCTACGTCCTATGCACCCAAAGCAGGACCATGCGCCCACATGGAAACCAGTGTGTTTCCTCATGTGGGCGCATAACATCGTTCCAGCTCAGAAACTACTATAAAAAGGGGTCTCATCCCTCTTCAAAACACAGAAGGGATAGCATTTTCAAGAGCCAAATTGCTGCACTTCTTGCTAGTGAGCCGAGAGTTAGCAATTTTCTTAGGTTTTCTTCCACTTTTGTAATCGGAGTGTCAACGGAGTAAAGGAGCAACTGCCGCTTGATCTCTATCATCCTATTCCCCAGAATTCTTTTTTGTACTTGGGGATCCTCAGCGCAGGATCTCTCAGGCGTACTCGATTTGTGGTGCCTTGTGCCAATAAAGAAAAGATAGCATTTCTTCTTCTTTTTGTGTGTCCACAGCGACGTGCCATTCTACCGCAGGTAGCAAGCCTCGTGGAATGTCCCGTAATTACTCCGTGCCACCAAAGCAAGTCAACATTTTCTTCCTAGGTCGGATCAGTTCCAGTGTCCCAGTTACCATCCGAAGAAACTCACCCAAACTTGTGCACAAGTACGTCCATGACCATACGAATGCATATACGACTCGATAAGCATAAAGGCATGGTAAATTAACTGAAAGTAAACAAACCAATAGTTCATCATCTTATTTCATCCAAGTTGTGTTCAACGACTAATCATTTACATTATTTCCACACTTGGTGATCTCAACGATCCCAAGCCTCAATATTTCACATTCTCATTTTATCACATCGTAACATTTCTTACATCATTCCCTTCAATATGGAATAAACAACATTTTATTTCTCATAGGGACATTCATCATTCATTTCATTATGTCAATAGCATTGTCAGTTTATTTCTCATGTATCATTCACATAAGCATTTTATTATTTAATTTTTGCATTCATTTCAGCAGCATTAAACATGAGCAACAATATTAATTTATTTCTAGTGTGTGATTCACAGTGATAGTTCATGTTCATGTATTATTCACATTATTCAACATAAGCATATATACTATTTTAGCAACTAAAGCATGTGACATTTAGGGACATAATATAGAAACACAATACTCTATTTTATTAACTATGAATTTCTGAGTAGAGTAGAAGGGACAGTTCCACTCACTTGCATAAATGGTCTTCCTGTTTTAATCACATATATGCTCAACGGATCCTTTAGAGATTGGTTTGACACAAAGTATAATATTCTATACTTGACATAGCCATACCATCGAGCCATGTTTCATAACTCATTCACTACCAAAATCTGTCCAATCAGCGACGCTGGAGAACGTCGCTAAATCGGACAGATATGTCGCTATATCGAATTGGCGACGTAATTAGCGATGTTTTGACGTAATTGCGATTTACCTAGTCGCTAAACACCAAAACGTCGCAATACGTCGCTATTGCGACGATAATTAGCGACACAGATGCATCGCTAATATAGCGACGTACAGCGACTGCCTTTACCGACGTCACCTAGCGACGTTTTTACGACGCTCATTGCAGCCATGCTGACCTGGCATATCAGGACATTAGCGACGTTCTGCGACGTCGGCACGTCGCTATATTACCGACACATAGCGACGTATTGGCGACGTCTATAGCTAAATGCCAGTTAGTACGGTAGCGACGTTTAGCGACGTGATGACACATATTTAGCAACGTTCCGATACTTATTTAGCAACATTTCTTTTCGTCGCTGGACGTCGCTAAACGTCGTTGAACGTCGCTAAATTGGAAAAAAATAAAAAATACAGCATTTGCAGCAGCACCTACAAAGCATTTGCAGTAGCATTTACTGGCCAATGCAAGCCCTGGAGCAACCCTCCGTAGAATTCTCTGGGTTCGTCGACCCCTTTGGTGGAACACTCAACACCGGCTGATCAGGAGGAGCATCACGAACACAAAGTATCAAATAATATAAAACACATATGAAACACAATCACGAACACATATGAAACACAATCACATCACTCAACACAGATATATAAAAAAAATTCAACAACAGTGTCAAACAATATAAAACATAATAACAATGTATGTAGAAACACATAAAAGATCCAACAATGGGCCATCACACAACAATATGTCGACTACGACTGATCAGGAGGAGCATCACCGCTCCTGGAAAGAAGGTAAGCATACTGCTCCGGTATAAAAACCATCGACGACGATGAATGAGGAGGCAATGTAACCGCTGTAGAAGGAGGCAGTGTAACCGCTGGATAATGAGGCAGTGTAACCGCTAGAGATGGGTGCGTCCGCGTCTCCTCTAGGGCTAGCAGTTTGGTGCTGTATTACTCCATGCAAGCCGCTATCCTAGTAACGGTGCCGTGAACGGACTCATGCGTTCCCTGTACGTCCCTCACGGTGCGCTCGAGCTCGTCAAAGCGTGCGATGACCGACACAGCGTCCCCTTGCGCCTGAGACCCTGGCTGCTCAAAAATCCTCCTCAGCATATTGTCGTACAGCTCAGCAATATGGCGGGCAATGGTATCCTCGACTCAGGCCGACTCGGCCTGTGAGGGCTGCGAATGTGCACTGGCAGAGGGAGCCCTGGATGCCTGCGTCGTAACAAATACGTCGTAGGACCCCGTACCGTAGTACGTACTCCTATAAAGACCACCAACGGCGGTCTTCCAGAGCTCATCCTTCGACTGAGGCAGAGAGGGCTGTGATGTACCAACCCCTCCCTCTACAGGTGCACTAGCACTCACACGCTCACGTAGCCTAATAAACTCGTCCTAGAAAATTATGCATCTCTATAAATTAGTACTTACCTAAATTAGCCTAATAAACGTCTAAAGTATTTAATTATTATTAATTATATGGTTATCTGTATATTCTTCAAGTTATGTTAAAATTAACGAAATCTAAATTAGTACTTACATAGCTCTGAGTAGCCCGCTCGTCGATGAGCTTCCCGTCCTTCCGATGGGTGGCCAGGAAGACGGTCACCATGTTTGCGTCCTCATCCCTCTGTACCTGCATGTTTGTTATATTTTATTCTTTATTAAAAAAGAAATTTTTTTCTTACTATCAATAAAATCTTATATATTGTAATAAATTACATACCAAACGACGAAAATGTTCCGTCATAGGAATCGATCCACCATACCACTTTCCGGCTCTCGTCCTAGCCGCCTTCGCCTTCTCCTACCTCTCTCTGTACCGGGGCTCCTCAAATCGAGCCCTCATCGCGGTCCACTGGTCAGGCATGATCCAACCAGCAATCGACTTTCCGGAGCGCTGACGAGCTTTCTGATCGTCAGTTGTATCACGGATCAGCTTGGCGGCGATAGCAGGAAACTGCCTCTCAATCTGCTCGGCCCGGTGTGGTGGATAAAAATAGGTCCTCTACAAGAATTATAAATTAAAATAATAAGTTCTAAAAAATGCTTAAACCTTGAAGTGGACAAACCAGAATGCCTTCCTCTCTTCTGAGGCATCCGAGTAGTTGATCCACGGACCCCCATAGTTGGACCTCAGAAAGGAGCCCAACGCTCTCTGTACCGACGAGAGATGATATCTGTATACAACGTTGATTATATTAATGAATATATATATATATATATATATACATACATGCATACAAAATATATATATTCATTTAACTTACTTCGAAGGACCGTCGGCCCAAATCTCTATCCTCGTCTCGTCTTGAGGTACGCATGGAGGGTCGCTCTGGTATGGATCCGCACAGGCGGGAGTAGGGTCTACCTCCTCCACCTGCTCCCCACCCTTCATGCTGCCATCAGTGGTAGAAAGGCAAGGAAAAAGAGTATCAACAAGCCTGGAACTGCTCGTCCCAAGTGTACTGTCACCCGGACCTGTGACTGTATGGTACAATGGAGTGCTCGGGTCAGACGATGGTCCGGAGCCATCCTCTGGTAATGGAGCTCTCTGTCCACCTAAGGATACGGCTCGTCCTGACCTATTTTTGCGTCGTTCTGCTATGCCTTCGCGTGTCATGTCAGTAAGTGTGTGTCGTGTCGGTGCTAACACCCATACTATACTGACACCACTCTACCTACCTGAGCTCACTGCCTACATGGCAGTTCCCTTAGCCTGCCTTATACCCGACCCTTTCCCTCTTTATCACATGCACATTAGTGCATTCTTAACGTTGGCCTATGGCATGTCCCCTCTGCCTGTAGGGCTTGCCCTAGGGACAAGCAAGGCCCCAAAGCCCCCTGCTCTCTCCTACACCTGCATAGGCAGGTGCCCCTACCTGCAAGGCACAAGGCCCTTGCACAACACCAATGCCAACAGTGGCCTCCCAACTACTTGTGCAAATTACGATTTTAAATCCCCTTGCAACTAGGGAATCAACTCCCATATCTGACCCATAAGCCCACACTCTCTACCAATATCCAACACTCACTCACACAGACACATACACACAATAACTTCCTGCTGTCACCAGGACAGATTTCCCTCTTCCTATCTCATATACCCTTATATATATATATATTTTTTTTTCCAACACTCACTCACACAAACACATACACACAATAACTTCCTGCTGTCACCAGGACAGATTTCCCTCTTCCTATCTCATATACCCTTATATATATATATATATATATATATATATATATATATATATATATATATATATATATATATATATATATATATATATATATATATATATAAAATATATATATATATATATATATATATATATATATATAGTGAGACACATATAGTGAGACAGAATGGACTATAGGCACACCAAAATACTCTCAACACATGACACTCAAGATACTTAACACATATGCACTATCAAGTGAGAGTTCACTTTTACTAGAATAACTCACAAATTCACTCATTTGATACATGTACACTATAAATGACAGTTCATTCACTGAGCACCACACTCACAACATGGCACCCTCTACTTACTCAAGACACTCAAAATAGTGGTGCACACAGGAAGATAGACCACATTGCTTGCCCCTAGACACCCACACTCCTATATCTAGTATACACACACATGATTTAAAACAATAACAATTTTTTAGAAGAAGAGAAGGAATAATCAGAGCCAAACAGCCCCCCTCCTCTCTTCATGCTACTGTCATATTTTCCTTCTCATTCACTGTCACTTAATTCAAATGGAAACCGAACTTCCCACATTATCCTATAAAACTATACTACAAGAGTGGGGGTTAGGGTTTACCGAGACCGAAGGGGTTAATCGGGAGGGAGGTCGTCAGAGGGGAGGAGAACCAGAGGCGAAGGCAGAGGCGGAGGGAAGGGTGTCAGATCCCTATTTTGGAAATAGGTATATGACTGTATTTCTGTATTTGGAGGATTTTAAATTTTGGGTATTCTTAAAATTTTATTTATTTTTCTGGACTTTGGTTAGCCTTAATTGTTTAGACCTGACATTTGATTATTGTCTCTATTTAATTGTTATTAATATTATTTTATTATTATTATTAGGGGTTAACATGGCTAGTTTATATTAAGTTGTTTTTATTATTATCAATTATCATCCTCATTATTATTATTATTATTGTTGTTGTTAAATTACCTAGCTACCCCTCCTCCCCAAAATATCTAAACCTAACCCCACCCCCCCCCCTCTTCACTCTTTCTCTCTCTCCTTCCCCTTCCTGGATCAGCCGACCCCCCCAATCCTTACTCTTCCTTCTCTCTCTCAGCTCTCACTTCCCTCCTCCCCCAAACTCCCTCTCCCGATCTCTTTGGAACACTCCCGAGCTCTCCCTCTCTAACTCATCTCTCTCGCTCACTCTTTCTTTTTCGGCTTTCTCTGCCGGCACCACCGCCTGCACCACCTTCACCACCGCCATCATCGTCGCCATCTCCTCCACCACCACTGCCCCTTTGGCCTCCGGCGACCGCCACCGCCACCACTACTGCTCCCATCACCACTTCCATCTCTCCCTCTTCCGCTGTTCCCGGCACCCGCCTCCGCCGCGGCCAGCCCCTCCGGCCACTTTCCGTCATCCGCAACCACCAGCGCCACCATCATCTCCATCTCCCCCTTCTCCTTCCTGCTCTCGTCGTGGTGCGGATCGCCGCCGCGAGCCACCCCCTCCGCCTGGCTGGGCCCCCATGGCCTCCGCCCGGCCATCTTCTTCGTGACCAGCTCCTCCACCGCAGGCTAGAGCTCCTCCTACTGCTATCCTCCCTCAGTCGGAGCCGCCACGACATGGCCAGCCCCGGTGAGCTCCTCCGCCTCCCCCTTTTTTCCTTTCCTGGCGACCATTGTCGCCGTCGAGCCTCGCTGGCTACGCCAGCCTCGAGTGGCGGGTCGCCCTTGTGCCCCGTGCTGCTCGAGCAGTGTGCAGCCTTGGGAGTCGCGCTCTCCTCGGGCCACGCGCACGCTTGACTTGCGTGTTCCCTTGTTTCCCGTACTTCTCGAGATGTGTGCCTCGATTTGTGTGTTGTCCCAGTTTTCGTGCACCCTGATCCACGTGCTGCCTTAGGCAGCGGGACGCCTCGAGCCCCGCGCTGCCTCGGGCATCGTGCCATCTAGATTTATGTACCATCTCGATTTTCGTGTCTCGGCCTTTGTGCCTACCTCGTGACCCGTACCATCTCGATTTACGTGCATGTACCGATTTGCGTGTCGTATCGATTTATGTGCCACATTGTATCTTGTGTTGCCTCGGTTTGCATGCACGCACCGATTTGTGTGCCGCCTCAGTTGTGTGTCGCATTAGACTCTGTACCTTTTCAATTTGCATGCACATATCGATTTGTGTGCCGTATCGATTTACGTGCTCCTTGGACCTTGGGTCATCTCGATTTACGTGTACGTCTCGATTTATGTACACGTTTATGTTTCTCGTTCGTCTCGATATTCGTGTTCTTTCGATTCTCGTGCGCGTCTCGATATACGTACGTATCTCGATTTGCATGCCCATATCGGTCTGGGTGCCTCGGTTTCCGTGCTAGATCCCTGCACTGCTTACGGGACCCGTACGGTATAGTCTCGTGCCTTTCTTCGTGATTTTGTCATTATTTTATTATTTAATTCTAATGATTGTTTATTATGTGTTCTGAGGACCTCGATAGACGTGCTAGCTTGGATCCAGATCGCCGAAGACTTGCTTACCTAGCCGAGCCCTCTAGGCAAGTATCCCTTGCTCATCGACGGCTCTTGCCCTCTCTCCTGGATTTTATTGCATTTAATTAATTTGTACTTGTAAACTGTATAACCATGATTAGTGTAGCCTAGTAGTAGAACTGCCATGATGATAACTTAGGATAGCTTGGTCCGATACCGGGATAGACCGTATCGGACAACTCGGATGGGTCATCCACACCTCCGAGGACACGAGCACGACTCACTTGTACGGATTGTCCCCGTATGCCCCGTGTCCGACTTGCGGTCGGGTAACGGCTTGGCTAACTGTTTCGGTGACTGTGTTTGTGGCTTGGACATGACTGTGAGTCTTGGTGCGCCCTGCGTGGCGATTCTTGTTGCATGTGTTGGCTTGACGCCTAGTACGCATCGTAGTGCTGCTGGAGGCCGAGACTTAGTGTTCTCGGCTGTAGTTAGGTTTCCAGTACGCATGGTAGCGCTGCTGGAAGCTGAGACTTAGTGTTCTCAGCCTGCGATTCTACGGTGGGTTGCGCCGAGTGGATTTTAGCCCCAATTCGTAGGGTGCTCCCGTCCAGAATACAAAGGAGACTCTACCAGATTTTTCCAGAATTCCCGATCGGGAATTCGGTTCGAAGGATTGGGCAGAACCATTTCTTTGGTTTGCTGGACTGGGCTTGTACATGTTCATCTTGGTATAGTATACCTGGTCCCATTGCCTGCCAGGTAGGCTCCCGACTAGATTAGTCGCCTAGCGTCTTGACATATCTTGTCCGTCGGATAGCGTAAGAAGAGCGGTTCTACTCGGGAGACGGTCTGCAACCCTGGTCCTTGTTTGGTTTAAGGGTTGTGGATCTGCTCCAGAGTGGTTCATGCAATCCTTGCCATTTCTGGCGGTATTAATTAATAAACACTTGTACCCTGACCATTCATTCTAGGAGTTGTCCTAGTCTAGCGAGATAGGGCGGACAGTTGTCCTATGTATCGGGATTGTGACCTTGGATGTATGAGGATTGAGTAATATATGAAGTATGATCTCGGGATGTTTAGTTGGTAGACTCACGTGGATACTTGGATAGTGCTGTCGATTCCTTTAGATGATGTTCGATTTTGATCAGATATGTGGGTTCCTGAATTTTGATTAATTGTTCGAGTGTTTCACGGAACGAGGAGAATATCGAGGGTATTATTATATGATTTTTACTCGACTCCCCAAGCGCCCAAAATTTGGTTTGTTTACTATATCTTGGTGGTAGTGAGACTTATTTGCTGATAGCTTGTGATCATCGATTTAGAGGATTCTTGTGAGCCAGAGGGCCTAGCATTGTTATGGTGATGAGCTTGGTATTTGGTGGTTGTTTTTATTGACGTGATATTCACTCCATCATGGATGGGAGACTCTTGATAGATTGATCTGGTGGATGGAACAACTTAAGGATTTGAGCTGTAGGCTCCCATGTATGCTTGACATGTTATTGTAGTAGAGATCTCGACCTTGTACTTGACCTGATATCCATGCCACGATGTGGGCAGATGACTCCATGTGATTGATAGAATTGACCCCGACTTGACTTGACTACTTATATCCGATCCATGATTCCAGTTTACCCTTGAGGTACTGGCCTTGACCTTACACTGTTGTGCTTCTTGTCTACTGGCATCTTGAGGTTCTACCTGATTTTATGGTACTGTAGTGCCATCCTGATATCCCAGCCATATCACACGATGACCTGGACCTGTCTTGATTCCTGATAGTGGCCCGTCGAGGCGCACTCCTGACTAGCACTCTGGACATGGCGAGTAAACCTGACATGTATATCTTGATTCCTGATAGTGGCCTGTCGAGGCGTACTCCTGACTAGTACTCTCGACATGACATGTTTACTCTTGATCGTTGTTGCGACAGCCCGTCCTGACTTGCTAAGTATAACCTTGTCTTGACACCGTAGTTGACTTTCCTGATTGTGCTTGTACAAACTACCTGTCTCGTCTTGCATCATGTCTAGGACATGGATTCCTGGTTACCACGGTCAGGAATTCGTAATGAATCTGACTAGGCTAACAACTAGATGGATCAAGTAGCTCATATAGATCGAGGTATTCCGGCTACAGGCAATCCCGTTATCTGGGCGCTCATGTGGACTTGTAGCCTACCGTCGAATAGGGCACATTTCTAGCCCGCTGTCATGTGGGGCACCCCTCCAGCTTGCTATTAGAGTACATTTGTCTCCCGGGCGATGTACCCACTATATGTATTCGTCCTGGATAACCTGGATAGTCTGCAGGGCTTGTGGCTATAGGAATACCTTAACTGCCTCTTGTTAGTAATTAGGCCTGTGATAACCCTAGTTAGCTAATAATAGCAAGCCGTAGGCATTGTGTGGCCGCTTGTCCTTTTGTGTTGTTTGGCTTGTTGCCTGCCAGCCAGCTGATATTGATTTCCAGCTGGCAATGCAGGTGCTAGTGGATGCTAGGAAGATTGTGATTGTGTTAGCTTCACTATACTTGTGGATTGTTATCGTGCGTTGGTACCGCACGATACCTTACCTTTATTTACTGTTTTTAGATGTTATTCTGGTCTTATTTCATCCTGCTGGTTTTCTTCGCCCGTCCTTGAGCCTTCCTTTCTGGTACTTGCTGTGGTTGGCCTGACCAACCCTGGATTGTTCCCAGATTGTCTGAGACCGACCCGGTGGATCTTCCAGACTTGACTTGGAGGATGTGCTTCAGTTCTCGACCATGCTAGGAACTGTGGGAAGGTATATTCGTCTACATTATTATTCCGTATCGTAGATTCCTGATTTTCATATATGTATTTCCTGCTCTCCATATGATTATCTCTCTTGATATTGTTTCATTGTGATTTGCCTGTGGACATGAGGTCGGATTTAGGCCATAGATTGATTGCATGCTAGGATACCCAGCAAGACTTGACAGCCGTCATCGCTGTATAGCGTATTCGTACATTATACGGTGTAGCTGGCCTACGTCCGTCCCTGTATTCCGGTACTGGAGCGTGACAAGGTTTTAGTGGTGGCCCATGCGGGTCTCGTTTTGAGATTTTGTTGGGTATCACATGATTATTGATCTCAGTCCACTGTTCCTTGGTATTCCTACTTGTTACACTTGTCCTTCGCTCCCTTGAACCTGTGAACTGGTCCTCATCTCTACTTGGACCTATCTTGCTTGGCCATGTCTTATTCGTGATTATCTACCTCTGATCCTTGTTTGATAGATATGATCCTATAGTTGGTCATGTCGATCACCTTTTTTGATGAGATGTTATCTTATCTCCATTATTTGGGTTACATGATTATTTATCTTGGGTTCTATACTCTCTACCGGTGTTTCGCCTTGGTTGATTTCTTGTTATCCCTTTCGTGCGGTGACTTCGTGTTGACTTAGTATCATTATCGCCCTCTTCGAGCGTTGGCTGGATTGCTGCGTAATGAAGATTTCATCTGGACTCTGGGATTGGATATTTTAACATTTGTTGAGTATCCGAGGGATATTCTGGTATCGATTCGGCTTCCTTGATTCCAGACAGTTCCGCACTCATGATTATCCATTTCAGATATTATTTTGATTAT
The DNA here is from genome assembly GCA_029216955.1 of Iris pallida. Classification (NCBI taxonomy): domain Eukaryota; kingdom Viridiplantae; phylum Streptophyta; class Magnoliopsida; order Asparagales; family Iridaceae; genus Iris; species Iris pallida. The sequence continues at coordinate 2,161,425 of JANAVB010008798.1, read as the reverse complement.
AGATATACCTTCTATACATTATGTTTTGATATGGATTCTTGTAGCTCCCCTTCCCGGAAACTTTGAAATATTTTATTATTATTTATTTTATGGGATTACAAATGTTCGTATTATTATTTTAGAAATTGAGGAATAGTTTCTAATTATTAAAATAGAGGTACAAATTCATATTTTATTATTAAGGTGCTATCCTATATATAGATAACAAGATTATTAGTATTTATGATATTTATGAAAAGTATTTTAGATTGTGAGTTTAAGGATATATATGTATAATATATACATGGGGTATATTATTTTATATAATAGAGATATGTGTGCGAATATAGATATATATTATCTATGTTTGGTATATATATATGTATCATATATGTAGATATCAATATATAGAAAAATATATTGAAATATAGAAACTCGTGTATATACGAGTATATATAAAGTTTGTATATATAAATATATATGTGTATATATATATATAGATATATATATTATAGATGAATGTATTTGTGTGTATATATAAATGTAATAAATATATATGTGTGTGGTATAAGTATACATATATATTATATATATATGTACATGCGCGTATATATGTATGTATACATATGTACATGCGAATATACGTGTGTGTATATATATAGGTATCTATATATAATTGTATTATTGTTAATATGTAATAAGATGAAACAGTAGTAGCCCAGGCCAATGGAATTGGCAACCCGAGCTAACGACAGTAGACCCGAGCCCAGCCCGAGCCAGTATGGGCCGAGCCCAGGCCAACAAATCCCTTAGCCGACACCAACTGAATATAATCGAGACTCCCCCAAGCCTCTGTTTTAGCAAACAGCAGGTTATATATATATCGTGCATAGAGAAGGAGAGAAACCGAGAGCGGCGGAGAAGAAATCTCCTAAACCCTTACCCGTACCAGAGCCGCGCCACTCCCACGCCACCGCTGGGCGACCCCCGCGCGCGCCTCCGCGCGCCGCGGGCGGCCGCCGCCGGCCGGAGATCGTGCGTGCGCGCGCGCTGGAGTCGAAACCAACAGCAGCAGCAGTGCACGGATGGACTGATTCATCGCGAGATTTCTCCGCGCACGGTCGACGGTTCTTCAAACCGTTTGTCCAGGTATGGACTCAATATATCCCTCTTGATTCCCCTTTAGGTAGATTGATTTATCCAACAATAGGATGCCCGAGATATCGACTCGAAGTCGACGAAAAACCACCCCGAAACAGAACACTAGTTCAGCCCAAACTCCCATGTTCGAGGATCGTTCCCGATCAATCCAGTCCCATATTAGAAAAACCATTTGAAGACACTTTTTGACAACATATAGGGCTTCACAATCCTTCTTGCGGAATTTAAAATCATCGACTGAGCGTCGAGAAATCGAATTCCAAAGTTTCCCAAAAATCTGTTTTCAAAACTTAAAAATTGTCCCACACGACGTGCGTCACGCCAATCGGGACGACGTGGTCGCGAACCGAAAGGATAAAAAGCTGCGTAACGGCTTTGTGGTCGTGTGGGCTTTGACGGAATTCAAATTGGTCGCGTGTGCGCGACGAATTTGATGCGTATCCGTCGAAATTTCCCGTATCGTGCACTTTGCAAATTCTCCAATTACTTTGTGCACGCTCGTCAGATCGAGACGAAACTTACACCATCAGGACCGTATCGTTTTTCTGGTCCTGCATGCCAAGTTTGGTCCAAATCTGAGACAGTCGAATCGAACGTCGTTTTGCGGGCCCCACGGTCCCACTCAACGGGCGATTTTGTGCACGGTCCGCCGGAATCCAACTTTGGACATACGGTTGGGTTCGTATCGGAAAACTGGATCCGTAGACATATAGTTTGACGACTTTAGAGACCGTTGACTCTGGCACGCTTTTCGGTGCAAAGCGGGTCCAACGGCAGACATCGTTTTTGCCCAAAATTACCGTTTTGCCCCTTTGTCCAGAATTGGACTTAAGGACAGGCAATCCTAGCTAATTTGACCCTTCTGGACACGTTGGTAATATTTGTTTTAGCATCCGACAATGTTTGTAGATATTTTCTCTAGGTGTCACTATTTGTTGGTCAATTCTTATATTTCCGTAATTCGGAATTAGTACAACCTCATAGTTTAATACTTAGAGACTAGAATTGATCCTCCCTTGACCGGGTTGACTATATTAACCAAAAATCAACTATAGGTCAACCATTGGCTTAGTTTGACCCGGATTGAACTAGAATTTGACCTTAGTTGATCTAGTGGACTTGTTGATTGGACTTTGACCTAGAAGGACCTAGAACTATCTAGAATGTACTGTAGATTACTTTTATTTCATGTTAGACTCTTTATGACTTGTGATTGCTCTAAATAGGACACTGTGACTCCAGTTGGACATCTACACTTATCAGCGGCTTGGATTATCAGGCGAGTACAGTTTATTGTCTGTATTTCGATATTGATTTTCACTATATTTTATTGATTGGTCATTGGTTATGTGATTATTTTTCTATTATAAATTGTTGAGTCAGGAATGAGAAGTACCAAGGATGTGTGATCCGACCGTAGACCTCGTTTATTTTTATGCAGTAGATCTCGTAGACAGTGTTTATTTTCATGCAGTAGATCTCGTAGACAGTGTTTACTTTCATGCAGTAGATCTCGTAGACAGTGTTTACTTTCATGCAGTAGATCTCGTAGACAGTGTTTATTTTTATGCAGTAGATCTCGTAGACATTGTTACTTTTATGCAGTAGATCTCGTAGACCTCGTTTACTTTTCTGCAAGTAGATCTCGTAGACATTGTTTACTTTTCATGCAAGTAGATCTCGTAGACCGTGCGGTGTAATGTCCCAGACTGATCACATATCAAAGGTACTTCTAACGGAGGAAAGTATATGAGTCTATTTATTACTATTGATTTTTCTTACGGCTTTACTGTTATTTTCAAAACTCATGATTGATGTCTAACCTTTGTTTTATAGTCATTTTCTTTATTGAAATTGCATTCAGTGAATTGTGCTCGTTCCATTTCTGACTGGAAACCAACATTTTCAGGTTAGCCGTGGATTCACTTAGCTTGGGGAGTGACGGGTGTACTTGCAGACGAAAGCCTAGTGACCAGCTAGATAGATGAATTGTAGTCATTCCATATTTGTACAAGTTTATATTTTTCTACAAATGTAAAACTTGTGATCTTTGTAAATAAAATTAATGTTGTGAATGAGCATTGTTTGTAATTTTGATCTTCATGGCCGTGACAGCGTTCTACCGCCGACACTGCGGCGTAGGCTGGCTTGGACACGTCTCGTATCCGTTTTAAAAAAAAAACGGGTGCGGGTCGTGACAAGTTTTTGTGGTGGCCCATGCAGGTCTGTTTTCGCAAACCATGCGAACTCGTGATAGTACTTAAGTTAGTTGTACTACTGCGAGCCTGCGACTAGAACATGCTCATTCACGAACAAGGATTAATTTAATTTAAAGGAATGACTAGGACTAGGAGTCCCTTATACAAATTTACCGATGGGTAGTCTAGGCCATGGAATTTAGATAAGGAGTTATTAATTTTGATAGTTTGTCAGATCCCCATAGGTACACTACTACCTCTTGATTGGAAGATATGGTCCAATGTGGATAGGTTATTCACTTGGGGCGGCAGTACTTCCTGGAATTGATGATCTCACCTAGATAAATTATTCAATTCCTTCTCGTTGCCTGTTTAGATATCATCCTTATATCTTAGTCCAAATTGCCTAATTAGTTCCTATTTTGCCCTAAGAATTATTATTTTATATAATATTGATTATGTTACCCATATACGAACCTCAAGTTAGTTTCGATTCAAAGTTTTCCTCCATAGTTTGAATACACATGAGATAGATACTAGAGTGTTCGTATTTCTTTTGTCTTCAGTTATTTTCTCCCCGTTCAATCTCTATTTTAAGGGTGGTGACTGATAGGACAAATGCTTATGCTTTATTTCATAGGCAACATGTTTGAATCTCTAGAATCTCATAAATTTTGAGGATATAATTAAATGAATGTTAGTTAACCCATAATGGCGGGACAGCAGCGCACTGTCGCCATTTATTTGAATTACGGAGACTATGGATCCACTGCAGCCAGCAGCGCACTGGAGAGACACGACCCCTAGAGTAGAAATGGGTTTGAGAAAATATAGGTTATAGAATATTCCTAAACTATAGCTAGTGGTCCTTTTGATCGTAGTTACCCTTGAATCAATAGTGGATAGAGTTAAGAGGTGTTCGACTTTGTATCATATTTGAGTTACGAAACCAAGAGTTTACCATCGCCCGAGTATACGGGCGAGGCGTAACTCTCGGTGAAATGGCTTCAAACGTGATTACAGGTTTAGGATACTATGGAGGATAGGACAATACCAGTATGTCCCAGGAGACCCGAAACCAATATTAGTGGAAGTTTTGTAAGTTGGATAGCACGTCTCCCGATCTAGCATTCCGTGGTCCTTGTGACCTATTAACGAGGATATTGATTGACACTAATAGGTTTACCTAGAATATGGATTTTAGAATGTCCATAACCCATTAGCCGACCAAGGCCTTAAGGATAAGATGATAGTGGGATGTTTATAGAAGCAAGAACACCAGGTGAAGCTTGATTCCCTCTAAACTCGAACTACTTGTGCCTCTTTTCAAAAATCTCGCGTACTTGTATCTTGACTATCTTGACCAACGCTGCTATTACAGCCTAGTTTTTGCAAGCTTACTCTTTTATCGAGCTTGATTCAAGACATATGTTTATTGGGGACGCCCACTAACATATTGTCTAATCAGAATCAATGTATTACGGTCTGACCAACCGTAGTGCACCCGGTTCGCTCTTCCTCTGATAAATCTACGTGGATTGAGATGTAGATGTCTCTAGGATCTCATCCGCGACTGTTTTGACAATTCCTCTTGAATTATATGTTCGCCTTTGAATCACGAAATTGTAATCAGTAACATCTCCCTTGAACTCTTTATTATTTTTTGTCTTTCACTGATTTGGAAAGACGGAAGGCCATAATTGGTAGAGAGATATAGAGTATTCCCATGGCTATGATAGTGGTATACGCAAGTGTAGCTACCATCGGCCAGCCTTGTGCCTGAAACTTTGCCTTGAGTTACTCTTCCTCCCATCGACACTAAACCTGCTAATCTTGACCTTTTAGTCATTGGAGTCCGAGAATGATTAGGATATTTCCCTTGATCAAATGCCAACCTAGGAGACTACCTATTCTTCAGAGACCAAATGTTGTGAGCCTCTAATCATTTGTTGAAGCTTTCTTCAACTAGAACCCTTGTGACAATAGTCTGGCAGGTTTGACCCCAATAGAAATACATGACTTAATTGTTAGAAATCTTTTCGAATGGAGTGCCTTAGAGTTTGTTACCCCGTAGATAACCCTTGTATACTATAGACGAGTAGATCGTTCTCCTTTTATTGACCATGTGTCATTGTACACCCTTGTTTTTCTTTTATTGAGGAATGATCATTGACTTGACTTATATCTACCGTATCTCGTACGTCGTGCCTTATCCTCTATTAACAAGAGTCGAGGTACAGTACCCTGACTTTGGAATCCTTCTAACTTTATTATTCCTAAAACCATGTCCTAGCCTCTAAGGTGGGTAGACTGTAAGCCTCCCAAAATTTTAGTATATACAAGGATTACCGATAGATTAGAATAATTTTTCCACTAGGATGATGATTAGTGCCCTTGGACTCCCACTTTCCATTTAAATCATTTTGTGCCCCCGGCCGTGCCATTGGTAGTCGGAGCACGAGACCAGCTGTTATCTTCCAACAACTTTCATATGCGAGATCTAGACGAGTCCACCTTCATCTAGGTATATCATGTCCCACTCAAATCCGTCCTCTTGTACTCTACTTTTGGGGTACGACTTTCAGGTTAAAAGGACTAGTTATGACTTTTTACCACAGTACCGATACACTTCCCAACCTCCATTAGAGCCTTGACCACAACCCCATCCCTACGACCCAATATATGGTTGTGATCTACTCGAAGCCCACTATGCACATGCCACTAGCATGCTACCCAATTGAGGCCTCATGTGCTACTTAAACTCAAAGGTCACTGAAGGCGCATTTTGGGCTTGAGGGACCCAGCTAACCAACTTGGCTGGCAACTAGCTCAACCACTTGGGTTAAAACCTAGTCTATGTTATCCAAACCCAGTAGAAATAGTTTTATCATTGGAATCTTGTCCAGTCCATACAAGACCGAAATCCAAGATTCATCTAGCCAACGGTTGATGTTCAATCCGGGAACCCGTTAAGACCACAACCTTGATTTCTCAAATTCAGTCCTATTTTGGAATGTTGTTTAGAACCCCGAGGATGGAATTTTCATATTGCACTGATTGCAAGCCCCTCTCTAAGAAATAAGGGTTTCTTCGATTTAGCAGGTGACTGGACTAGAGTAGCCTAATCTAGAGAATAAGTCAACGATTCATAAACCTTCTCTCTATCTGCATCATTGGACACTCTATCCCTCTTGAGACTTCATAATTGCTCTCGATTATTCCTTCTTATCTTCACGTCCTTCCTATTTTCGGAGCGACGAATAGTCATGCTTAATAGAAATTATCAATATTTTAGCTACTTGTGTAAAATAGGTTGTTAAGTTTTTGGGTTGCTTAATAGCTATGAGAGAATCCTAGATACCATATGCCTAGATATCTGTTGGTAGACTTGTTAGCAACTAGTTAGATGATTATAAGATTTTACCTTCGAGGGAGTAGTGTAACCAGAGGTGGGTAGAAGTCCTCTAGATTTTTTTGTAGTTGCCAAAATGGCCAATGAGAAGGATATAAACTTTTTTTGGAATTAAAATTTAAGGAGATTAAGGTTCAGGAAGACGGCTTATTGAATATTAAGGAATAGTTATGGATTAGAATTTCGAGGACGAAATTATTTTTAAGGTGGGTAGATTTGTAGCTCCCCTTCCCGAAAACTTTGAAATATTTTATTATTATTTATTTTATGGGATTACAAATGTTCGTATTATTATTTTAGAAATTGAGGAATAGTTTCTAATTATTAAAATAGAGGTACAAATTCATATTTTATTATTAAGGTGCTATCCTATATATAGATAACAAGATTATTAGTATTTATGATATTTATGGAAAGTATTTTAGATTGTGAGTTTAAGGATATATATGTATAATATATACATGGGGTATATGTATTTTATATAATAGAGATATGTGTGCGAATATAGATATATATTATCTATGTTTGGTATATATATATGTATCATATATGTAGATATCAATATATAGAAAAAATATATTGAAATATAGAAACTCGTGTATATACGAGTATATATAAAGTTTGTATATATAAATATATATGTATATATATATATATATATATATATATATATATATATATATATATATATATATATATATATATATATATATATATATATTATAGATGAATGTATTTGTGTGTATATATAAATGTAATAAATATATATGTGTGTGGTGTAAGTATACATATATTATATATATATATGTACATGCGCGTATATATGTATGTATACATATGTACATGCGAATATACGTGTGTGTATATATATAGGTATCTATATATAATTGTATTATTGTTAATATGTAATAAGATGAAACAGTAGTAGCCCAGGCCAATGGAATTGGCAACCCGAGCTAACGACAGTAGACCCGAGCCCAGCCCGAGCCAGTATGGGCCGAGCCCAGGCCAATAAATCCCTTAGCCGACACCAACTGAATATAATCGAGACTCCCCCAAGCCTCTGTTTTAGCAAACAACAGGTTATATATATATCGTGCATAGAGAAGGAGAGAAACCGAGAGCGGCGGAGAAGAAATCTCCTAAACCCTAACCCGTACAAGAGCCGCGCCACTCCCACGCCACCGCTGGGCGACCCCCGCGCGCGCCTCCGCGCGCCGCGGGCGGCCGCCGCCGGCCGGAGATCGTGCGTGCGCGCGCGCTGGAGTCGAAACCAACAGCAGCAGCAGTGCACGGATGGGCTGATTCATCGCGAGATTTCTCCGCGCACGATCGACGGTTCTTCGAACCGTTTATCCAGGTATGGACTCAATATATCCCTCTTGATTCCCCTTTAGGTAGATTGATTTATCCAGCAATAGGTTGCCCGAGATATCGACTCGAAGTCGGCGAAAAACTACCCCGAAACAGAACACTAGTTCAGCCCAAACTCCCATGTTCGAGGATCGTTCCCGATCAATCCAGTCCCATATTAGAAAAACTATTTGAAGACACTTTTTGACAACATATAGGGCTTCACAATCCTTCTTGCGGAATTTGAAATCATCGACTGAGCGTCGAGAAATCGAATTCCAAAGTTTCCCAAAAATCTGTTTTCAAAACTTAAAAATTGTCCCACACAACGTGCGTCACGCCAATCGGGACGACGTGGTCGCAAACCGAAAGGATCGAAAGCTGCGTAACGGCTTTGTGGTCGTGTGGGCTTTGACGGAATTCAAATTGGTCGCGTGTGCGCGACGAATTTGATGTGTATCCGTCGAAATTCCCCGTATCGTGTACTTTGTAAATTCTCCAATTACTTTGTACAAGCTCGTCAGATCGAGACGAAACTTGCACCATCAGGACCGTATCATTTTTCTGGTCCTGCATGCCAAGTTTGGTCCAAATCTGAGACAGTCGAATCGAACGTCGTTTTGCGGGCCCCACGATCCCACTCAACGGGCGATTTTGTGCACGGTCCGTCGGAATCCAACTTTAGACATACGGTTGGGTTCGTATCGGAAAACTGGATCCGTAGACATATAGTTTGACGACTTTAGAGACCGTTGACTCTGGCACGCTTTTCGGTGCAAAGCGGGTCCAACGGCAAACATCGTTTTTGCCCAAAATTACCGTTTTGCCCCTGTGTCCAGAATTGGACTTAAGGACAGGCAATCCTAGCTAATTTGACCCTTCTGGACACGTTGGTGATATTTGTTTTAGCATCCGACAATGTTTGTAGATATTTTCTCTAGGTGTCACCATTTGTTGGTCAATTCTTATATTTCCGTAATTCGGAATTAGTACAACCTCATAGTTTAATACTTAGAGACTAGAATTGATCCTCCTTTGACCAGGTTGACTATATTAACCAAAAATCAACTATAGGTCAACCATTGGCTTAGTTTGACCCGGATTGAACTAGAATTTGACCTTAGTTGATCTAGTGGACTTGTTGATTGGACTTTGACCTAGAAGGACCTAGAACTATCTAGAATGTACTGTAGATTACTTTTATTTCATGTTAGACTCTTTATGACTTGTGATTGCTCTAAATAGGACACTGTGACTCCAGTTGGACATCTACACTTATCAGCGGCTGGGATTATCAGGCGAGTACAGTTTATTGTCTGCATTTCGATATTGATTTTTACTATATTTCATTGATTGGTCATTGGTTATGTGATTATTTTTCTATTATAAATTGTTGAGTCAGGAATGAGAAGTACCAAGGATGTGTGATCCGACCGTAGACCTCGTTTATTTTCATGCAGTAGATCTCGTAGACAGTGTTTATTTTCATGCAGTAGATCTCGTAGACAGTGTTTACTTTTATGCAGTAGATCTCGTAGACAGTGTTTACTTTCATGCAGTTAGGCCTGTCAATGGTAGACCGAAAATCCGTATCCGATCCGTATTCGAACCGAAAATATCCGAAATTTCGGATACGGATTCGGATATCATATCGGATATTTATCGGATATCGGATGCGGATACGGTAAGTGTCATATCCGAACCAATAATATCCGAACCAATAATATTTAAATTATTTAATAAATTTAAAATGATATTTACTACAAATTATGTTTTTTAACCAAAACTTATTGGAAAGTGTAGATACTTCAAACTATATTTTTCAGCCACTTTAAGTGGTTTAGATCGGTACCATAGGGTTGAACTTAAATTTCCAGCAACGTATATACTATAATATATTTGACATATTATATCTAAAGAGTTCAAATGTTTTGGTTGTCACCTTGCAAGCGGCTGAAAAACATAGTTTGAAGTATCTACCCGATCTAAACCAGCAAGGTGACAACCAAAATATTTTAACTCATTTTTTTTCTTCCCTTTTTTTTAATATTTTTTTAGTAATCTTATTGGTTCGGATATTATTCGATATCCGTTAAAATTATTGGTAACGGGTATAGTAGCCAAAAATTATATCCGATCGGATATCGGATAGTTATCGGATATATCCGATAGTTAATGGTTCGGATATGGTAATGCTAATATCCGACCAATAAGCTACCATTGACAGGCCTATGATGCAGTAGATCTCGTAGACAGTGTTTATTTTCATGCAGTAGATCTCGTAGACAGTGTTTATTTTCATGCAGTAGATCTCGTAGACATTGTTACTTTTATGCAGTAGATCTCGTAGACCTCGTTTACTTTTCTGCAAGTAGATCTCGTAGACATTGTTTACTTTTCATGCAAGTAGATCTCGTAGACCGTGCGGTGTAATGTCCCAGACTGATCACATATCAAAGGTACTTCTAACAGAGGAAAGTATATGAGTCTATTTATTACTATTGATTTTTCTTACGGCTTTACTGTTATTTTAAAAACTCATGATTGATGTCTAACCTTTGTTTTATAGTCATTTTCTTTATTGAAATTGCATTCAGTGAATTGTGCTCGTTCCATTCCTGACTGGAAACCAACATTTTCAGGTTAGCCGTGGATTCACTTAGCTTGGGGAGTGACGGGTGTACTTGCAGACGAAAGCCTAGTGACCAGCTAGATAGATGAATTGTAGTCATTCCATATTTGTACAAGTTTATATTTTTCTACAAATGTAAAACTTGTGATCTTTATAAATAAAATTAATGTTGTGAATGAGCATTATTTGTGATTTTGATCTTCATGGCCGTGACAGCGTTCTACCGCCGACACTGCGGCGTAGGCTGGCTTGGACACGTCTCGTATCCGTTTTAAAAAAATGGGTGCGGGTCGTGACAATTCTTGATTTAGAGTATTTTCCTACGGATATGGAGTATTTTTCTAGAAAAGCTATCTTGTGGTTATTGTTGAAAATATTTTTGGACGTATGTTACGATTCACCTGGATTTTGGATTTTGATGGTTTTCTAGGACTCGTTATATTGTTAGAGATTTTGTGATTTTAGTGATACGGACATTTGGGTTATGGATTTGATTCGTTTTGGGTATTTGTCAAGAGTACCGGGTGACCCTAGTATACCTTGACGGCATGGTAACGAAAGTTGCAGCCGCTCGATTATAGCGTCATGGTGAATCTTTTGCAGCCATTCCGGATGGCGTGGCAGGGAATGACCATGACTCACATTTTCGGATATTGGGAAACTGCAGTCTTCGGCTCGAGACAAATATCCTGTGTTTTATGATTTTATGCAGATTTTCATGCAGTGGGGCTTTCAGGTTTTCTGATACTGTTTTCGATATTTTGTACTTGTTTTGATTTATGGGATTATTTCGTGTATGCGAGATTTTGATTTTCGAGATTCTTTCGATGTTTTGGATTTACCTTGCGAGTTGATTTATTTAGCTAGACCTTGTTTTCCTTAATGTTTTCATATTGAGATTTTGTTTGTTTTTTATTATATTACTTGATTTCTGTAAGGTGGGTAGAGTTTTCATGGCAGATATATATATGTACTAGTTTTGAAAACCATATTTTGATAATTTTGAAATTTCGAGGACGAAATTTTTGTAAGGTGGGTAGGATGTCAGATCCCTATTTTGGAAATAGGTATATGACTGTATTTCTATATTTGGAGGATTTTAAATTTTGGGTATTCTTAAAATTTTATTTATTTTTCTGGACTTTGGTTAGCCTTAATTGTTTAGACCTGACATTTGATTATTGTCTCTATATAATTATTATTAATATTATTTTATTATTATTATTAGGGGTTAACATGGCTAGTTTATATTAAGTTGTTTTTTATTATTATCTATTATCATCCTCATTATTATTATTATTATTGTTGTTGTTAAATTACCTAGCTACCCCTCCTCCCCAAAATATCTAAACCTAACCCCACCCCCCTCTCTTCACTCTTTCTCTCTCTCCTCCCCCTTACTGGATCAGCCGACCCCCCCAATCCTTACTCTTCCTTCTCTCTCTCAGCTCTCACTCCCCTCCTCCCCCAAACTTCCTCTCCCGATCTCTTTGGAACACTCCCGAGCTCTCCCTCTCTAACTCATCTCTCTCGCTCACTCTTTCTTTTCCGGCTTTCTCCGCCGGCACCACCGCCTGCACCACCGCCATCATCGTCGCCATCTCCTCCACCACCACTGCCCCTATGGCCTCCGACGACCGCCACCGCCACCACGACTGCTCCCATCACCACTTCCATCTCTTTCTCTCCCGCTGTTCCCGGCGCCCGCCTCCGCCGCGGCCAGCCCCTCCGGCCACTTCCCATCATCCGCAACCACCAGCGCCACCATCGTCTCCATCTCCCCCTTCTCCATCCTGCTCTCGTCGTGGTGCGGATAGCCGCCGCGAGCCACCCCCTCCGCCTGGCTGGGCCCCTATGGCCTCCGCCCGGCCAGCTTCGTCGCGACCAGCTCCTCCACCGCAGGCTGGAGCTCCTCCTGCTGATGTCCTCCCTCCGCCGGAGCCGCCGCGACATGGCCAGCCCCGGTGAGCTCCTCCGTCTCCCCTTTTTTTTTCTTTCCTGGCGACCATCGTCGCCGTCGAGCCTCGCTGGCTGCGCCAGCCTCGAGTGGCGGGTCCCCCTTGGGCTCCGTGCTGCTCGAGCAGTGTGCAGCCTTGGGAGTCGCGCTCTCCTCGGGCCGCGCGCACGCTTGACTTGCGTGTTCCCTCGTTTACCGTACTTTCTCGGGATGTGTACCTCGATTTGTGTGCTGTCCCAGTTTTCGTGCACCCCGATCCACGTGCTGCCTTGGGCAGCGGGATGCCTCGAGCCCCGCGCTGCCTCGGGCACCGTGCCATCTCGATTTGTGCACCGTCTCGATTTTCGTGTCTCGGCCTTTGTGCCTACCTCGTGACCCGTACCGTCTCGATTTACGTGCACGTACCGATTTACGTGCCACATTATATCTTGTGTTGCCTCGGTTTACGTGCACGTACCGATTTGCGTGTCGCCTCGGTTGTGTGCCGCATTGGACTCTGCACCTTTTCGATTTGCGTGCACACATCGATTTGTGTGCCGCATCGATTTACGTGCTCCTTGGACCTTAGGTCATCTCGATTTACGTATACATCTCGATTTACGTGCACGTTTATGTTTCTCGTTCATCTCGATATTCGTGTTCTCTCGATTCTCGTGTGTGTCTCGATATACGTGCGCGTCTCAATTTGCGTGCCCATATCGGTCCGCGTGCCTCGGTTTTCGTGCCAGATCCCTGCACTGCTTGCGGGACCCGTACGGTATAGCCTCGTGCCATTTTTTATGATTTTGTCATTATTTTATTATTTAATTCTAATGATTGTTTATTATGTGTTCTTAGGACCTCGATGGATCCAGATCGCCGAAGACTTGCTTACCTAGCCGAGCCCTCTAGGGAAGTATCCCTTGCTCATCGACGACTCTTACCCTCTCTCCTGGATTTTATTGCATTTAATTAATTTGTACTTGTAAACTGTATAACCATGATTAGTGTAGCCTAGTAGTAGAACTGCCATGATGATAACTTAGGATAGCTTGGTCCGATACCGGGATAGACCGTATCGGACAACTCGGATGGGTCATCCACACCTCCGAGGACACGAGCACGACTCACTTGTACGGATTGTCCCCGTATGCCCCGTGTCCGACTCGCGGTCGGGTAACGGCTTGGCTAACTGTTTCGGTGACTGTGTTTGTGGCTTGGACATGACTGTGAGTCTTGGTGCGCCCTGCGTGGCAATTCTTGTTACATGTGTTGGCTTGGCGCCCAGTACGCATCGTAGTGCTGCTGGAGGCCGAGACTTAGTGTTCTCGGCTGTGGTTAGGTTTCCAGTACGCATGGTAGCGCTGCTGGAAGCTGAGACTTAGTGTTCTCAGCCTGCAATTTTGCGGCGGGTTGCGCCGAGTGGATTTTAGCCCCAATTCGTAGGGTGCTCCCGTCCAGAATACAAAGGAGACTCTGCCGGATTTTTCCAGAATTCCCGATCGGGAATTCGGTTCGAAGGATTGGACAGAACCATTCCTTTGGTTTGCTGGACTGGGCTCGTACATGTTCATCTTGGTATAGTATACCTGGTCCCATTGCCTGCCAGGTAGGCTCCCGACTAGATTAGTCGCCTAGCGTCTTGACATATCTTGTCCGTCGGATAGCGTAAGGAGAGCGGTTCTACTCGGGAGACGGTCTGCAACCCTGGTCCTTGTTTGGTTTAAGGGTTGTGGATCTGTTCTAGAGTGGTTCATGCAATCCTTGCCATTTCCGACGGCATTAATTAATAAACACTTGTACCCTGACCATTCATTCTAGGAGTTGTCCTAGTCTAGCGAGATAGGGCAGACAGTTGTCCTATGTATCGAGATTGTGACCTTGGATGTATGAGGATTGAGTAATATATGAAGTATGATCTCGGAATGTTCAGTTGGTAGACTCGCGTGGATACTTGGATAGTGCTGTCGATTCCTTTAGATGATGTTCGATTTTGATCAGATATGTGGGTTCCTGAATTTTGATTAATTGTTCGAGTGTTTCGCGGAACGAGGAGAATATCGAGGGTATTATTATATGATTTTTACTCGACTCCCTAAGCGCCCAAAACCTGATTTGTTTGCTATATCTTGTTGGTAGTGAGACTTATTTGCTGATAGCTTGTGATCATCGATTTAGAGGATTCTTGTGAGCCAGAGGGCCTAGCATTGTTATGGTGATGAGCTTGGTATTTGGTGGTTGTCTTTATTGACGTGATATTCACTCCATCATGGATGGGAGACTCTTGATAGATTGATCTGGTGGATGGAACAACTTGAGGATTTGAGCTGTAGGCTCCCATGTATGCTTGACATGTTATTGTAGTAGAGATCTCGACCTTGTACTTGACCTGATATCCATGCCACGATGTGGGCAGATGACTCCATGTGATTGATAGAATTGACCCCGACTTGACTTGACTACTTATATCCGATCCATGATTCCAGTTTACCCTTGAGGTACTGGCCTTGACCTTGCACTGTTGTGCTCCTTGTCTACTGGCATCTTGAGGTTCTACCTGATTTTATGGTACTGTAGTACCATCCTGATATCCCAGCCATATCACACGATGACCTGGACCTGTCTTGATTCCTGATAGTGGCCCGTCGAGGCGCACTCCTGACTAGCACTCTGGACATGACGAGTAAACCTGACATGTATATCTTGATTCCTGATAGTGGCCCGTCGAGGCGCACTCCTGACTAGTACTCTCGACATGACATGTTTACTCTTGATCGTTGTTGCGACAGCCCGTCCTGACTTGCTAAGTATAACCTTGTCTTGACACCGTAGTTGACTTTCCTGATTGTGCTTGTACAAACTACCTGTCTCGTCTTACATCATGTCTAGGACATGGATTCCTGGTTACCACGGTCAGGAATTCGTAATGAATCTGACTAGGCTAACAACTAGATGGATCAAGTAGCTCATATAGATCGAGGTATTCCGGCTACAGGCAATCCCGTTATCTGGGCGCTCATGTGGACTTGTAGCCTGCCGTCGAGTAGGGCACATTTCCAGTCCCCTGTCATGTGGGGCACCCCTCCAGCTTGCTATTAGGGTACATTTGTCTCCCGGGCGATGTACCCACTATATGTATTCGTCCTGGATAACCTGGATAGTCTGCAGGGCTTGTGGCTATAGGAATACCTCAACTGCCTCTTGTTAGTAATTAGGCCTGTGATAACCCTAGTTAGCTAATAATAGCAAGCCGTAGGCATTGTGTGGCCGCTTGTCCTTCTGTGTTGTTTGGCTTGTTGCCTGCTAGCCAGCTGATATTGATTTCCAGCTGGCAATGCAGGTGCTAGTGGATGCTAGGGAGATTATGATTGTGTTAGCTTCACTATACTTGTGGATTGTTATCGTGCGTTGGTACCGCACGATCCCTTACCTTTATTTACTGTTTTTAGATGTTATTCTGGTCTTATTTCATCCTGCTGGTTTTCTTCTCCCGTCCTTGAGCCTTCCTTTCTGGTACTTGCTGCGGTTGGCCTGACCAACCCTGGATTGTTCCCAGATTGTCTGAGACCGACCCGGTGGATCTTCCAGACTTGACTTGGAGGATGTGCTTCAGTTCCCGACCATGCTAGGAACTGTGGGAAGGTATATTCGTCTACATTATTATTCCGTACCGTAGATTCCTGATTTTCATATGTGTATTTCCTGCTCTCCATATGATTATCTCTCTTGATATTGTTTCATTGTGATTTGCCTGTGGACATGAGGTCGGATTTAGGCCATAGATTGATTGCATGCTAGGATACCCAGCAAGACTTGACAGCCGTCATCGCTGTATAGCGTATTCGTACCTTATACGGTGTAGCTGGCCTACGTCCATCCCTGTATTCCGGTACTGGGGCGTGACAAAGGGGAAGGAGCGCCTGCGGAGGGGAAGGAGGATCACGGCGAAGGGGGGCTGTAGGCGGAGGGGGGCTGGAGATCGGGGAGGGAGAGGGGGGTTCGAAAATTTGGGGCTCGATTGATTGGAGGGAAAAGAAAACCCGATGCCCTATATTAAAAACTTAGCGACGCCAAATAGAAACGTCGCTAAACGTCGCCATTTGTTTAATATACAGCGACATATTTATGTTGGCGTCACTAAATGTCGCTAATGTAAAAAATATAGCGACGTTTACCTACTATTCCGCGACGTTATCTTTTATGAAATTAAAGCTGGTCGGTATACGTCGCTGGATGTCGCAAATAGTGTCGTTTTGCGACGTCTTTTAAGGACGTCACTAATATGCAAAATATTGGCGACGTCTTCCTTCAGCTCGCTAATTTCGTCGCCGATTTGACTTATTTTGGAGTGATTCCATCCGGCCAACTCAGAGAGACTGCATCATTCTCAATTCTTTTGATTTTTATTGTAAGCTACGATCCAACATTCTGATCGAATTCAACAAACCAACCAAATGCCTCTGCGCGAAGTGGGGCATTACATCAACAATAAGGCTTGAGGTTTTTTTCTTAGGCCGATGGTGATTTCTTTCTTTGACCTGGTGATTTCTTAGGCTGATGGAGAAGTTTCTTACCGCGGAAAAATAGTTTTGGCCTTTTTTTTATTTTCTTTCCGTAAGAGATTGGTTTTGTTATATCATCCTTTAACTTTTTCGTAAGCTGCTCTCGTATAGGAAAGATATATATATATATATATATATATATATATATATATATATATATATATATATATATATATATATATATATATATATATATATATGTGAGGTTTTTTTTCCCTGAGGCTGATGGAGAAGTTTCTTACTGCGGAAGAATAGTTTTGACCTTTTTTCTAATTTTCTTTCCGTAAGAGATTGGTTTTGTTATATCATCCCGTAACTTTTCCGTAAGCCGCTCTCATATAGGAAAGGTATATATATATATAGAGAGAGAGAGAGAGAGGGAGAGAGAGAGAGACACACACACACACACACACACACACACACACACACATATATATATATATATATATATATAGTCTTTTTCATAGTTTCTTAGATATGGAAATATGTTATTTACTTTTGAAAGAATTATAAAAAAATAAGAAAATTTTAGGGGTTCACAACGCCCAACTCATGTGACATGCAAATTTTGTGTCCATGGCGTGACAAGGCGCCCCACTAACAATTAATTCAATTGCAACTATATAATTCTATAAGGGATATGATACTCTGATACAACCAAACAATACTAGTAATCATCGGTAGCACGAAACTCAACAGAGGAGACAACAACACAGGGATAACAAAGGCGTGGTCAGAACTTTATGATGCCTTACCGTGGAGTTATTACTTTTCTATCATATACCACAAAATTCAATCCTTCCAAATATAAGAGAAAGAGTGGAAGAAAAGTTAAGGTTTGTGTGATATTTCCTAATTTATAATTATACTCCATACGAATTATATTATTAAAAAGTTGTTCATCAAAGTCAAATGGTAAATGAGTGTTTTTATTTGAGGATATAATTGGTAAAGCCTATAAAATTTTAGTTTTTTTCATTATATTTATTTTCTTTCATATCATAAAGTGTATGTCTTCCATTTTCCATCCCTCGTACCAAACACAAAGGAAAAAAACTATATATTTCATATGGATACAAAGTGTATCTCTACTCTTTTTCATCATTCCTACCAGGGGCGGAGCTACCCCTGGACCCCGTCCCAAATTTTTGAAATTTTTTTTTTTGAGTTTTTTTTAAACATTTTCTTAGTTGTGCTTTTATTTTATTTTTTGAATTTGAAGTATACAACAATTAAACGTAAATAAATTCTCAAAATAATAATAATATTTTAGACGGTGTGATGCTAGTCCTCGGGTCGTTCAAGTTATATCTAAAGTTCAGCCCTCCCTAATTTTAGAGGCTAGCTCCGCCACTGATTCCTACCAAATGAAGTCAATATATTGCCACAAAATGACATATTGCCGATAAGGAAGGATAATCCTCATACTTCTAGATCAGCAGACTTCACGATCTTATGAGACATGACTGAGCCATTGAAAATTGTAATAAAAAATCTACAAAATGTTTCATCAAAACGACAACCACTTAAGCCATCTCCAATGCAAATAAATGTACTATTGGGAGAATTTTTTCTAAAAAAGTTTTCTACCATAGAAATAGGAGAGAGAAACCTCCATTGTAGATGGCCTTATAATCTCTTCTACAATTGCATGTTTATTCATAGATGACGGGTGGGCTTAGCCCTCAGATTTTACCCACCTGTCATTGAGACAAAGGTTAGACGATTGAATAAATACAAAGAAATAAATACAGTGACCCTCTTGAGTATTTCAATGTCTACCTCTATTCTGAAAATGATTATACTGACCACCCTTCTCCTTTATAAATTTTATAAAACATAAGAGTGGTCAGTGTTATAAATTTCTATGGAAAATATAAACTATAGGAGTAGTCCATGTAATTAGTTTCAAAGTAGTGCTCTAAAAAAAATAGTTTCAAAGTAGAAATACTTTATGTAATAAGTGTAAAACGTAGGATTAGTTACAATTTGCCCAAATACTAATGATAAGTTTGTAGGGACTATCATATAAAAAGGGCTTAATTGCAACTTGATACCCTCAACTATTTCGATTTTTCAAGTTCATACCCTAAACTTTTTTACTCAACAACTTAATACCATCAACTATTTTACATTTTCAACTTCATACTCTAAAATTTAAAAAATCCGAAAATACCCTTGTCCTTCCCTCCCCCCTCCCACCCCTCCCTCCACCCCCCTCCCACCCCCTCCGACCACCACCCCCTCCCGCACAGGCCCCCCTCCTCTCATGCTACTGTGCCCCAAGAGGGGGAGGCGAGAGGGAGGGAGCATGGGGCAGGAAGGGGGGGCTGGGCGGGAGGAGGGGGGCCTGTGCGGGAGGGGGGGGGGGAGGGACGAGTGGCCGGAGGGGGGGAGCTGGAGGGGTGGGGAGGAGAGAGAGAGGGGGGGGGGGGGTTTGGAGAGTGGGAGGGGGTAGTTTTTAGTTTTGAGCATGGACATTATTGTCCAAATTTTTCCAGGGTATTAATTTAAAAAATAGAGTTTAGGATATCAAGTTGAAAAAGGTAAATAGTTGAGGGTATCAAGTTGCAATTAAGCCTATAAAAAAAACTCTAAAACAATCTCAAGATTTCGAGTTAATTAGTTGTACCCCTATGGTTGTACGCATTTTGTTAACTGTTTCCATTATTTTAAAAATAAAGAGCATCCTCCTGGTTTATAGAGTTAATTAGTTGCACCCTGTGGTGCATAGAAGAAAATGAGCCGGGGTGTTTTTTGTTTTCAATCGAAACAGTTACCAAAATGCGTACAAACCATATGAGACTATTTATAAATAACCCCAAGATTTCCCAAAATAGAAGCGCCGTGCCCTAATCTTCACAAAGCCTTCTTCCCCATGGCGAACAGTAAGAAGAAGAAAGCCCGAACTTTTTATCTCTAGTTCCCAAAATATTCAGCAAATCTCTAACTTCTTCTCAAAATTCGGTTGTTTCTTCATATGTTTCCTTTCGATTCTTGTGCAGCAATGGCGCGTTCCTTTCTCCAAGCCGTGGCGAAGGAGGAGGTCGTTTCCTCTCTTAGAGTCGTGCAGATAGAAGGGCTGGTAATGATGATCAAATTTCATCACTGCAATGTCGCTTATGGTGTTCTGATTGTGATTTTAGTGGAAAATGTTTTTTTTTTTTTTAAATTTGATTACTTTTTATGGGGCATAGCTATAATTCTCTGTCGATACAGACACTACATTGATTTTGAAGGATATTGTGATAAAAAATTGGAATGGATGCGATTTTAATTGAACAGGAGGTTTATTTTTGTGATTTTCTACAGATCATGGTTAGTCGTCTTACTGTAGTTTTCAAATTTTTTTTCTTTCTATACTTGTGTTGATGTAATTGTTAGTTGAGCATGCAATGTTTGTAATGTAGTCGTATAAAGTATTTTTAGTGAAAAATGAAGGATCTTGCTGTGAAAATGGCAAAAACTATTATATATAGTTTACATCCATGAGGGAGGAAATAGGTTTTAGATGAACTGTAACTATGTTGTACGGGCACAAATACGGTACATCACAGTAGGGACACACCATAGATTTTTGGCTTTTTTCTAGTGTATTTTGAGGTGAAGATAGGACTTACCAACAAATTAATGCAAATTGACAATGGATTCACCAACATGGATTGTTGCCTAGCATAACGTGCATGGACTCTAGAATGACCAAGGTTGTAGAAGTCGCTAGACGCTAGTCGGGCGACCGAACGCCTAGCCCTAGCCTGCCTAGGCGAACGCTTAGTCGTTCGCCTAGTTCTAGGCAGTTCCAAAAAAACAGAAAAACCAAAAAACCATGCTGAAAATTGCAGCAGTTGTCTATAAAATCCCAAAACATGCATAGTCGGGCGTCAGGGGGCACTAGGCAGGCTCCTAGGCAGACATCAGGCGGGCACTGGCCGCCTAGTCCTTGGCGCCGCCTATGCGGCTGCCTAGGACGATTTTTATAACAGTGAGAATGACTGAAACATACGAGCCTTATGACACAATTACGCCATAGTTTGGTGAAGCCGAAGGTAGGATTCTTTCACTCATAAAACAAGTGGATCTAGTTTACTAAAGCCTTATCCTTCTTACGAATCCTTTAGAGCATGCAATATGGCATGATATTATGTTTACATGTCTTAAAATTTGCATTAATTTGTGGAAGAACTCTGCTTTGAATAGCTTAAGCTGTAAGCAATCATAGGACTAGTGCAAGTATCATAATGTGTGTGCGAGTATCTCTATGTGTGTGAAAGAGGGGGATAGAGAAATAAATTCAAATTATTTCTCACTATAATCATATGTAAAGATTCTCAGCTAGTTAAAGGACTTAAGATTTAAGCCTGGACTCCCCTAACCAAATTATGAGTATGTTCAAAGTTTGTAGGAGTAATCTTGCTTGAAATAGAATCACAAAAACCTTTAGACCTGGTCTGATGCATAGTTCGCAGACTACCGTTCCTAGATTTTATATATTTTAAGTTACAGTTTGCAATTAAAGATTAAGTCTCAGTTTCTTCAGCCATGATTAGTGTTGAATGTCATATGGCCTGATCAAAGCGACACTTTACTCAAAATTTAAGCAAGCAAAAGCTCTAAACTTTCCTCATGTGGTTTATATAAAACATGTTCATAGGGGATTCTACTGCCTACCTTAGTTTATATAATGCCATGAAAACTGATTGTAGCTTCCAACTTCCACACCATGGTTCGGGAAACTAAGCTTTGGAAACAACGTTTTCTAACCCAAGTTACGAGGAAACCCTGCATGCTGATAGACCCTTAGAGGACTATCTCGCAAGAGGGCAGTGTCATGTAGTATTCAGACAAAGCGGGACACAAACTTTCTAGCATTAATCCCATAAAAAAATCATGTGACCAAAACTGTACAAGGTGTCTGGTCGAGAATAATACAAGGATGGGAGTGTCATCCTTAATAGAATTGAATGAAGGAAAAAGCTTCATTTAACTGACGCCCATGACATAGGATAAATGTTTTGTTACCGTCACCGTCTTTGTTTTTTCATATTTCATGGTCATAATCTGTATATTGATACTTTTGTAAGGGAACTATATTGGATAGTCTCTAGGTGGGCAACTGAACCATACTATGTGCTTCTAAGTGATGTCCTGCTAGTTGTTGTTCTAGGAACTATGAAGTATAAGCTTTATGAATCCAGGTAGTTCTTAGTGCCTGACACATCTGCTAGATTCTGGTATTGCAATCACCGTTTCTGTGTGTTGCTGAAGGCTTAATGTAAAAAGCTACAGCTTATGCAAGACTTTGGATATAGGGGAAATGCAGTCAGATATATTGAATTTGTACTAATGTAGTTAGTAACCAAATATTTTGTAGCTTTCTTTGGAGATATGGAGGGAACTAAGTCTATAATCGTTACACTAATAAATTTAATAGAATAATTTGGGTATTGCACGAAACAAATTAGCTAATTGGTTTTCATGTCACGAAAACTTATTTTCAATTTCTGATGTATTTACTATTATTTTCAAGTCTCCACGTCCCTTAATTTCCTGTGTTAATCTCCTTACATAGTAGCGAATTTAGGTTCACTATTGAGAAGCCGGGTCATTTTAATGGACTTAATTTATTAAAGTGATGGAGTCTATACGCTTATAGGCAAGGATGTGCTCCCCTTATATTTCCTAATGTGGGGCTAAATGTAAGAGCATAACTAGAAAGGTTGTAGGCTACACAAGAAACAAGAACTGACCATCTTCTACATTCCTGCAAGATGGAACGTAGAGATTGAGAGCTCCAAAAGTGAAGATAAAGTGGACGGGACGAGGCAAGGACTTGGTAAGGATGTAGGTGATCTGTGACACAACAAGAACATGCTGGAGATGAACCTTACGAAGCTTAACCTTCTCTCGAATGAAGTGACAATCAATCTCAATATGTTTGGTGCGGTCATGGAACATTAGATTTTCAATGATATCAATATCTCTATGTTTACCACAGTAGATGTCACGTCCCGATTCCGTTGAATCGATAGTCATCCCCCGGACGTGATGTCGTGCGAACCTAATTTGCGATCGCACAAGGCATAGTCATAAGGTAATCTGAAACACGAGATCTAAGAGAGCAAGCAGACAAATTGAATCACACATTAAGTAGAGAGAACTTTGATCTTTATTGATAATAGACATCATTTACAGACTCCAGTACAGGACTCATGCCGCGCGGGCTACAACATGACTCAATTACAAAAGAGTGCCGATGAGATAGCCATTCCATACATTACACACATCCCTCAATTTATAACAAAGTATTCCAATGACCTGGAACGGAGGGACGCTGTCTTGGACAGTTGAGAGTCTTCAAAAGTGGAGTTGCGGAAAAAGTCTTCGACGCGCGGCCGAAGCTTCAAAATCACGAACGTCGCCGAGCTAGTTGGTTCGTCTTTCCTGATTCACGGGACCTGCAAAGAGTGATGATCAGTACGATCACATGTACTGGCGAATGGCTAATTAAAATCCAAGCTCTGCATTTGATTCAAGCAGTTTTATAAATATGTTAGTTAGCTATTTCTGTGATCTTTCTAACCATCCTGATCGATTTGTATGTTAACATGTTTTGAGGCAAGCATATGAAATTGTATACATTAAGCAGCTATTATATTCATCCCGTGTCACGGAGTTCCCTGCCAGGATGTTGGGGGTCGAGCTTGCGATCGATGCGGTTCAAGGCATCCAGAACAACGACCACTCCACCCCTGAGGCCTACCTGGCGGCCAAGCAGAAAGCAGCCTTCGCGGCATCTTTTCGGGTGCTCGCCGCAGACTCCCTGGCTCCGCCGTAGCCCTTCGCGGTGAGGATCCCCTACTGATCCTCACCGTCGTCGAGTCGCGTCCCCTCTTCCGCTCCCTCCGCCCCTTTTGTTCTCCCATTTTTCGGTCTGTCGGGCTGGGTTGTCTGTGTCAGTAAGGATTTTGGCGCTCTGAGCGCACTTGTAAGCTAAGGCTTTCCTTCCTTGTGATGAATAAAATGGGGTTAAAAAAAAATCATCCCGTGTCACGTGCATTAGTTACGCAGTGAAAGGGTGTGAAGGTCACTGGCAATGTCAAGCCATCACGGACTATAGTTGGGTTAGACGGCGACCCTTTCGCGGTGGGTAGCGAGCCCTGTGCGAAAGTTTTCGAATAACCTACGTCGATGTAAGGCTGGCGCTTGCTATACTCGTTCCTCCCGGGACGAATCGGTTCCTTGGCCTAGGCAACCGTTCGAGGAAACTACACCTTATCGACAAGTTGTCCAATGACCGTTTTGCAAAGTCTTGAAAAATGCTCTCTTTTCTAGAACATTATCCTTTCTCTTTTAGTTGCAAAACTTAGCCTTTCTTTTGAACTTAGTTGATTTACTCACTTAGCCATATCGTTGCGATAAACGTTAATTGATTCATTCATTGTTTTGCATAGGCTAAATGGAATTGCATAAGAAAGCACATTTTTCATTTTCAATATCGGCAGTTTGATAGCAAGTGTTTCGTGAAGAATCGTGTCATGATTTCTTTGATTCTATACTATGATGCCAAGCATTCATTTAACTTTATATTGATTTTGAAATAGAGGGTCGAGGCGAAGGAGGTCAGCCACTCGCCTTAGACTTGCTTCAGGCGAGGGACTGGTTGGCTGCACTGACGTCGCCTACGCGATCACCTGCAATCACATAAGCAACTGATTAGAGCACTGTGTAATTCAAGGAATTTCGATATGAATGCGAAACTCGAAAACGCAAGTCATGAAAATCCATCGAAAATATTCTCGAAAACGCATTAACGAAAACCAAAGCCAAAGCCAAATCAAGCGCGGCATGAAAACCAGAGCGACGGGAGGTCTCTTTCGACTCAGCCGCAGAGCCAATCCTTGAGGCGCAACCCGCTGAATATGGGACTTGGTTCCGAAGAAGCCATTCCATAACGGGGAATGGATCTTAATTCAACCGTTCCGATTCGGCCGATTTTGACCTATCGGTCCCGACCGAATCGATAGCGATAGTGTTCCTTTCTCGCGCACCCCGTGGACGAAAACGGGGCACGATGTAGGGACGGGGCACTACAGTAGAGAACCGCAGGAGAGGAAGAAGCAACACCAAGATCGGTAAACAAAATTTTCAACCATGTTTGCTTGAAAACTGCATGCATCGAGCGATACTTAGCTTTGGTAGAAGAATGGTCAACAACGGTCCGCTTCTTGTGAACTGGCTTACACTCCAAATAGCCAGCATCATGCAGGAGATCCATATAGTATTTTTGTTGAGATAAGATAGGAAAATCATTATGTGTATCAACCGCAATTACGAAATATATACCGAAGAAGACCCAAATTCTTGGTATGAAAATGAAAAAAAAAAGCTCTTTGATTATAGAAATTCTGACAATATCCTTACCGGTAATAAGAATATCATCAGCACAACCATGAGAATTACCGCCCTCTACTGCAACGATGGGTAAATAAAAAGAAGTTAACGATGTTCCGAGTAAAACCAATCGCCTAAACCACTTGACTGAATTTGTCAAATCAAACATGAGTAGACTGCTTGAGACCATAAATAAACTTGCGTAAATGGCACACAAGGGACTCTTCCACAATCTCACGACCAAGAGGTTAATGTGTATACCCAATCTCAATTAACACAAGGGACTCTTCCACAATCTCAAGACCAAGAGGTTAATGCGTATACCCAATCTCAATTAACACAAGGGACTCTTCCACAATCTCACGACCAAGAGGTTAATGCGTATACACAATCTCAATTAAATCACCATTAAGAAAAGTATTTTTGATATTCAATTGTTGTAAGAGTCGGCCTCGATGTATCACAACTTCACAAGAGAACTCAACACACTAACATCATTAAGCTTAGCAACGAGAGAAAATGTCTCCTCATAATCCATTATACTGAGTAAACCTTGAGCAACAAGTTGTGCTTTCAAGCACTTAAAACCAACTTGATTATGTTTAACTGTAAATACCCACTAACAACTAACAACTAACAACTAACAATTGACATTAGAATTGGGAGAGGTACCAAATTTCAAGTACCATTAGACCAAAGTGTCTTCATTTCTTCATCTACGACGGTCTGCCACCTTGGAAGCTTGAGTACCTCTTGTATTAAAAGGTGTAGAAAGTAGAAACTTGTATAATGGAGGAGTCAAACGATGGTAAGAAATAAAGTTAGAGATTGGATGCATCGTACATGTGTGTTGTTTCTTACGAAACATAATAGAAAGACCACCCAAAGCAGGAACATTTTATCTACCGTTGTCGGGTGGTGCTAGAGTATACCGAAAAGGCTTGTTTTTACAGCCAAAAGACTATTTTACGGTCACGGGTACGTGGTGATAGTGGCGGTGGTGAAGTATGTGGTGATGGTGCGAAGATGGGCTATCGACATGAAAATATGGTCGAAGGAGGTGGTGGGAAAGTAGGTGGAGGAGGAAAGAAATGTTGATCCTCAAGAAACATGATATCAGCCGAAGTAATAAGTTTATGATATGAAGGAGAATAACATGCATATTCTTTCTGAGTATAAGAATAACCAACAAAGAGATACTTAGGCTGCATGGAGAGCCAATTTACAACTGGCGAAGCAAGAAAATAAACAAAGCAAGTACACCCTAAAACTCGAGGAATCAACTGTAATGGTTGTGAGGGGAAAGAGAATATAGTAGGAAGACTCGTAGTTGAGAATGGAGGACATACAGTTAATGAGATAACAAGCAGTTTTAATGACAAAGTTACTAATAGATTCTGGGAATATTCATCTGAACTAGTAGGGAAAGTTATGGGAATATTCATCTGAACTAGTAGGGAAAGTACAACCTCGAGAAGATAACTGTTTTTACGTTCGATTACGTCATTTTGTTGTGGAGTATATGGATATGAAATCTGATGAATAATACCATGGAAAACACATGTATCCTGAAGCTTGCTACTCATGTACTCACAAACATTGTCAGTTCGAATAATCTTAATAGAGGCAGAGATTCAGTGCGAGTCCCGACCACAAAGGAACAAAAGATACGTAATATCTCAAAATACAACCAAGTCATGTGAGAGTTATCATCAATAAAAAGTCACAAAATGTCATAAACCAAATAAGCTAGTAGTTTTATAAGGTCCCCAAATATCATAGTGCAGTATAGAAAAGAGCATCACTTCTATAAAAAATGAGGATAAAAAGTAGAGCGATGTTTCTTCCAGAAAGTACATGCTTCACAAGAAAACTCAAATAAATGAAAATCCTACTAAAAATGGGAAGAAAAAGTAGAGCGATATTACTTCTCGATAATACATGCTTCACAAGAAAACTCAAAAAGAAAGAAAACCTGGGAGCGCTTTTTGTAGGATAGGCAATGAAGTATGTCCTAAACGTCGATGCTAATCAACATTAGTTGTCAAGCTATGTGGTGGAATGTCTACAAGATACAATCCATTAGCTTTCTGTCCCTACCAATAACTTTATATGTCTGAAGATCCTGTATGACAAAGAAGTCATGAAAAAAGTATGACAGAAGAAGCCAAAAAAAGTTATGGAGCACATATGGTCTTGCATAAGACGATTAAATGAACAAAATTAAAATGTGATCCAATAACATTAAGCTCATAGCAAAATTGAAGAGTGGAATTGAGAGGCACTACTCCAGATCCACTAACCGGGGTGGTCTCCCATTAGTTACCATAATAAACTTAGGAAAAGTACATTGGTACATTTGACTTTCTGAGGAGTAATATAATTGTTAGCATCAGAATCAACAATCCAGGAAGAATTATAAGTAATGCATAATATACTTTCAGGCAAAATATAGAAAATATGACCAGAAGACTGAGTCATAAAACCACATAGGTTCTGTAGCTTATAAACTCTACATCTCATCTGCAGTAGAGCGAGCAACAAGAGAAGTAGCTGGAGCAACCACAACTAGTTCCTATAATGAACTTAGAGTAGACGATTGTGATGCAGAAGACTGTTGTTGCTTCTGAGGCTATCCATGCTTCTCCAACATGTGGCTGCAACATTAATCGGATGACAACAAATAGAACACATGCGAAGAGTACCTGGGTTACGACCCGTACGTCAGTCTCCTCTAGGAAATCCAGTGCGAGCACCCCTATGATCATGGACAAGAGGGCTAGATCCAGGACTCTGCTGGAATAGTGTAGGAGAGGGAGCCAGTGAATCCATCCCCTAGAGGAATAATTCATACTACCGACGATAATACACTTAGTAAGAGGGAGAGGTACTGGAAGATAGAATGTTGTCACACATGCCATAAAGATGCTATGCTACAAGGGACAAGAGCATAGCCATAACTAAGGCCTCTTGCTGGGACAGCTGCATAGATACATTCATAGCAAATGGCTGGTGATGAAGCCACTCCTCGAAGATGGCCTTGTAGTGGGTCACAAAAGAAATCATGTTGCCATCTACAACCTCTACTGAATTAAACTCCCGAAATATATCATATAGACGCTATATAGGCACTGAAGACTAACCTTAGTAAGGTAGATAGATTTTAGTTCCTGGTGGTAGATGGATATAACTAAGTACGATAACAAGGAGTTCCCATAGAGTTGAGCATCAAAGACTGAATCCAATTATCATCACGTAGCCAATCCTTAGAAGGATTACTTGCAGGAACCTTAGTCAAAGGGAGAAATGAACCCTTGGTCTCGAGGGCATGCCGAATAGAATGTGCCAACTCCAAGTAATTAGTATGTTCGCTAAGTGTAATAGTAACGATGCAAAGCTCATCTCGGGGCTCATAGTAGGGCGGCAAATGAAAGGAGAATGCCCGGTGCATAGGAAGAGGAAGCCAAAGAAGTAGAAGAAGATGTCGGAGTGGTTGCTATAAAGATACGAATGTTGAACCACCAAATAAGAAATCACCAAAGGCGTAGAGAAACCGCCGAAAAAAGAATACCACACCAAATACCGAAGGACCCCTCCCAAAATTGTCCAACACAAAAGACCAAAGTGCGAACACAAGAACAAATCCCTTCAACCAATCACAGAGCCACAAGCTCCAAGTCTAAACGACAATATCGCAATAATCCTTTTATAACACAAGCCCACAAATATAATAAACACCTCCGAAAGCCCAAGTCGACATCATCACATCAAAAGAGACCAAATTTATGGAAGAAAAGAAACTAACAAAACATAATAGCTAAAGCAACTTCTTGATTATTTATTTATTTATTTTGGAATTGAAGGGAAAAAATGATCGATACTCACATGCTAGGATTTCCTAGCCATAATAGAGGGAGTCAACTTATGAAAATAACAAACGTATTCGTTCGCCAGGATGCACTTGCTGGTATGCACCAGGGAGGACGGAGAGGTGATCTAGAGATTTAGCGGAATAGGGATCTGGAGTTCGGATCGGAAGAGAACACAACAGTCAGTGCTGAAGGACTCGACGACGGGACATTGGTTGTTGGACACGGTCACAAGAAGTTTTGGAGGCATGGAGGCTTGTGGCGGCGGGTCTCGAGGAGTTGATCTCGAGCATTAGGCTTATCGATGGCAGTCTCGACGACGATTTCGATGGTTGTTTCTGAGATATGGAGAGGATGGTGGCACAACATACTTGGTTTCGGAGGGGAATTAGGGGCATTCTTGATTAGGGGTGGCTGTGGCACAAATATGGTTGACTAGGATTTATGAGATGGAGGGGATGATGGCCGGAGTAACTAGGGTTGGCGGCCTTTTAGGGTTTGTAGCTAATTGGGGGTAGAAGAGCTAGTTCCAAACATGTATCATTGCTTTGATACCATGTTGAGAAGTTGTCTCAATTTAATGGACTTAATTTATTAATTGACGGAAAGTGCATATTTATAGGCAATGATGTGCTCCCCTTATGTTCTTCGTATGTGGAACTAAAACTAAGAGCAAAACTAGAAATGCTCTAGGCTATACAAGAGACAAGTACTAATTATCTTTTACATTCATGAGTCATTGCATTGGTAAATGGTGGTAAAGCATGTAAGAGGTCAAGAAATTCTTTAAAAAGTCACTTCTACTGAAGTAGCTTTTTATGTTTTGATGCAGCTGTGTGGTGAGCACAAAGCTTTTGATGTTGTGCACTATTCAATCAGGAGCTTAGTTTGTTGCTAGGTTGCATAGACAAGGATACTGATTCAAAATATGGTTTATTTGAAATTTTAGGATACAAGTACGTCATGGATACAGTTACATATACACATAACTGTATACATATTCTATAGTTTGTATGTTGGATCTTAGTAATATTTATCTTTATGCATGTTATGTTTTGAGTAGTGACTAGGTTACAAAAGTTATAGAAATATTGCAAAGAAATGTTACTTCTCATTGAAGTTTGGCTTCACGTCCATGTCAAATAACTCTCAACAATGTTTTCGGTCTCTTTGGAGCGTAGATTGATACAAGCCATATCCGACATGAGCGTCGAGGAAGTATCATGTCCCATGTGTTAGATATGGATACATGGGGCACAAATACAGCCTCTATAGGAGTACCTGTGCAACCTAGGTTTGTTGACTCGTTTTTTTTGTGACTCGTAGTTTATGGTACAATCTAGGTTAGTACCGAGACAAACTTTTAAGCAAAGATACATGGTGATGTGTGTAGAAAATAAGATTTATTTGCTCTTGCCACCTCATCTGGACAGAGTGCACACCTTTTCTTGGACATGGTGGAGAACTTCTGGGTACTTTGTTGTATTGTCTAAACCTATGTTTGATTTTTAAGCATCACATGCATGAAAAAATAAATGTAGAATAAGCTTATTAAATTGGTGTCCTAACAATAGTAGGCTTAGCACCTTTTATTTTCTTGATACTCTCTAAGATTTCCCCCTTCATGCATGCTTCTAATTTATGTGGTTATTGGCTTTAGATAATTTGGTCATCTTGAGTTGACATTTTGCAGGCTGTTTTGAAGATAATTAAACACTGCAAGGAATTCTCACCAGCTCTTGTAACCGGACAACTTCTTGGTCTGGATGTTGGTAGTGTTCTTGAAGTGACTAACTGCTTCCCCTTCCCGGTATGGTATATTGTCTATTTGAACTTTGAAGTAGGAGACAACTGTCTTTTTGTTTCTTAGGTGTACTTTCTACATATCAGTGACCCACGTGACTATCACATTTCTAATTGTCATTACCTTATTCTCATTATAAGATGTTATTTATTGCAGACTAGGGAAGAAGATGAGGAGGTTGAAGCTGATGGAGCCAATTATCAGCTTGAAATGATGAGGTGCTTAAGGGAGGTTAATGTTGATAACAACACAGTAGGATGGTATGCCCATTTTCCATGCTATAATACTTGGATGTTATCCATTTCATAATACAATTTCTTATCACTTGTACTCCATACTATAGTACTAAATATACTACATTTTGTACAA
This sequence comes from Iris pallida, assembly GCA_029216955.1. Classification (NCBI taxonomy): domain Eukaryota; kingdom Viridiplantae; phylum Streptophyta; class Magnoliopsida; order Asparagales; family Iridaceae; genus Iris; species Iris pallida. The sequence continues at coordinate 2,129,759 of JANAVB010008798.1, read as the reverse complement.
CAACATAATGCTACTATTACTGTACCTTAAACAATAATGATTTGCCAATCTTTGGTAGGCCATGTTAACTTGAGAATCAACTCTTCTGATTCTTACCATATTACTTGTCAATATTTCCTATTTAGTACTTTTTTTATTGTATTTAAGTGTGCTTATGTTCTTTGGATAACCTCAACCAAAATCTTTTACATACACACCTTTTACCTTTTGAATTATAATTGCATTCTTGTCTTTGTTAGGGTTATATACTAAAAGCATCACTTTTGTAGTAACCTTATTTCCTCAGATTTTGAATGAGAATTATATGGGCAAATGTTTGCATATTGTATTTGTTGCAAGTGTTAATGCAAATGTCTGATATTCTATATTGTAGATAATATGGTGTGTGGTGTCACACAGAAGATCATATTATCAGTTCCCTATGGAGTATATAAATAGTTCACAACCTATATGGACTTGGACAATCTATTGGAAAGGTTGTAGTGTAATCTGGTATTAGTCTATCTTGACTATAGGTTTACACTAGTACACTTTGTGTGTATTGAACAAGACCACTTGAGGTGGTTCTCTTTGTACTGACTACATAAGAGAACAAACACCTCTGTTATTATGGATGCTTGTGCTCTTAATTCGGATATAATAACAAACATGTATATGTAGTGTGCATTCTTTTGACTCATGAAAGAGTGAGATTCATTATGGATCAACAACCTCTATGAATTGGGTAATAACATTGTATGTATGATGGACTGTTGATTATAAATGGAATCTATGTCCCGATACATCGGGTTGATGATGTCTCCTTAAGGAGCTCATGAGGATTGTCATGTAAACCCTGCAGGTAGATTATATCCGACATGACAAATAAAGTTGAGCGGTACTACTTAAGGATAAAAGATGTCGAATCAATATAGTTGTCAGTAACTTAATTTGATCGACGGACATACGATATCTTAACATGGGGAGCCAAACGAGCATATAATAAAAGGAGCCCACAAACATAATTTGGGATTAGGGAGGTAGTGCAACAATAGCTCATTAGTGGACCGAGCTATTGTTAATGGGCCTGGATTGTGTGTTCGGACTGAACACGGGATATCCAGATCCGTTAGTAGGTCTAACCCTAATTTCTCCTCATGGTCCCTACCGTAGCCTATATATATCCTCTATTCTCTGGCCGCCATATTATTGATCAGAAATTTGAAATTTTCTCTAAATTCGTGATTCACGTAAGGAGAGAAAGTGAGGGCTGCAAAGGAGAAGAAAATGTTGGGAGATCGTCGCCCACACGACGTCCAACTCGAGGAAGGAATACGTGCAGAAGATCTTGGGGTCGTTCGCTCGAGATTGCCAGGAATTACTTGTCTTCTTTCCGCCGCAGGTATAATTCGTGAACCCTAGTTTCCGCCTATGAAGGGTTATAACACGTATTAAATCTGTTTAACTTTCTATCGATCAATACGCAAACCAAAGTAAGGGTCCTGGGAATTTCCAGTTCCATCAATTGATATCAGAGCCACTTTGGATCTGCGTATTGATTGATACGTCCATGTTGTCCAATAAAACCTGCGCTGTGTAATAGTCGGTAGATGTAGATCTGTTCTAACTCGGTTTTGCAGGCATCTTAGATCCAACTATTATGGTCCAATGCATATTTTTTATTGTGTTGTTTAAACCACGGACATGTCGTGGATGTTGTTGTTGCTGTGGATGTAATTAAAATCACGAGGGTTGATCGTGCCTATTATTTGAGTTTTTCAATCTAGATAATGTGTGAACTCTTTCGGGAGGCATAGGATTGATGTAATTTTAATTATTTTTAATCAATCGTGATGGCGGTGATGGCTGTTTCTGACGTCGGACGAGATGCTGGTTTTAAGCAGTCCAGAGGCAGACAGATGATTTTCGATAAAGGATTCGACAGCCAAAACCTTAAAAAAAATCGGGGACATAATATCAACTAGTAGAAAGATGACCATAATAGTTGGATATTTTCTGCGCAGCCAAAACCCCGAATAGATCTGCGCAGCGCCAGATTTTGAATTCGGATAGTTGAGGACGGAGCAGGAAAGATGACTATAATAGTTGGATATTTTTCTCTTATTTGTTGTCATTTTGCTTTTTCTGATTATGCATGTTTATTATTGTGTGGATATTTTTTTTTGAAAAACTAGGCCTACATTAATAATGGACAACATGGAGATAATATCAACTAGTAGAAAAACTCTCATTGTTAAATAACTAAGTGGGAGAGGATATTTATTTAGTATAAATCCTATGGTCTCCATTTGTCACGCCCCAGAACCAGAATACTGGAGAGTGGGGGCAGACATAGCCAGCTACGTATATGAAATGGAATCCATCTCGCTATACGGTCACGGCTGTCTAGATACATGAGGGTTTAACTACAAGCCAACAGTCTCTTAAGGTCATGAACAAGCCTAGTGTCTCAATCACAAGCAAGTAAATGTTACAAGATGTTAGATCACCAAATATACAATAGTAAGGCGTCCCAAACATTACATATTCAGTTGATCATGAAGCGAGTCGTTACAAAATGTTAGGACTAGCAAGAGTTTTAGTCATACATGATCAACCCTAGGATCTGTCAATCATGTTACAGCCCGTAGGCAGACAGTAAGTAAGTGCAATCGAGCTAAACAGGTGCTCGTCGGCTAAACGCCTCAAAAGAATATGTTTACAATAGAGTGGGAGAGCCAAAAATAACCCACTCGTTGCCCTGGTTACGCCTGGTGGTCACCATCGGGCTGGAAAGTTGGTAGATCCTCTGGAGCTGCTCCGAAATCTGGCCATGCAAAACCAGCTGGGTCAGATCCCAGAAAGAGCAAGTGCCACAAAGGAAGCTTCACTTAGGAACTAAAACCAGCAATTAGCACAGAAGATAATAATATATAGTAAAACTGAAGATAATATAACATCACGAGGATATATGGTAAGATAACAATGAGACCATTCAGATAACCAGGTTACAATCCTTAAACCAAACAAGGATCGGAATTGTAACCCTTCGTCTGAACCGAACTTGGCTTCTCCCATTTATCAGCAAGATAATATAAGAAAATCAAGACATGTAACAATCTATACAGGATCAAGACTAGACAGATTATTCCTCATTCAATCAATCACGGCCAAGCAATGAGTACGGCTTGATACTTTAACTAACTAGGGTTATCACAGGCCTAATTACTAGCAAGATGCAGTGAGATTATTCCACAGCCACAAGCCCTGCAGACCATCCAGGTTACCCAGGTCGAAAATTAGGGGTTGAATTCAGGTGGGTACATCGTCCAGGAAACGCATGTACCCTTAGGTAGCTTGAAGGGTGCAACACATGACAGTGTGCTGGAAATGTGCCATACTCGACGGCATGCTATAGATCCTAGGCGCGCCCAGGTAACGGGATTGCCTGTAGCTGGGAGATCTCTTTATGACTAATGTATTAATCTAGTTATTAGCCTTAGTCCATTTCAGTAGGTACTCCTGACCGTGGTACTCAGGAGTCCCCTCCTAGACATGATGCAAGACATGACTGGATTATTTGTACAAGCACAATCGCCCACGGTGTCCGGGTTAATTATACAGGTCATGTCATGTAGCCGTCGCAACAGCTTATCAAGATATATCATGTCAGGTTATCATGTCAAGTTCACTGGTCAAGAGTGCGCCACGACGGGCCACTATCAGGTCATGCTAGTTCCTTGTCACACCATGTCATGTACACTTGTCATTTCAATCATGTCAATCAAACCGTGATTTATCAAGTTCAGGACAAAAGGCGTAAGGATATAAAATGAGCGTAAAAATATACAATAAAGGTGAAGGTGCACGCCATAGGAACTCAAGTTACACAAGGGGGTTACAAGACATGGGCAAAATAATAATAAAACAACAGTACACAGAACTATAGGAGAGCCATGCGGCTCATGCATATGCGGCCAGGAATGATCCCATGCGGCTGGGAAGAGAACAGACAATGCGGCTGAATAGGGTCAGGCGCATGCGGCTAAGAGGGAAAGGCGTATGCGGTTGAAGGGTATCGGTCATATGCGGCCAGCGGTAAGGGAGGGACATATGCGGCTCAGTCAGAACATTCCATGCGGCTAGGAAGATTGACGCTATGCGGTTACAAGGGGAGCAACGCCATGCGGCTTACGGGGGAAGGGCTCTCATGCGGCTGGAATAGACTCGGCTTCATGCGGCCCGCAGAGCAAGGGCTATGCGGCTGAACCGAGTCGAGTCCCATGCGGCCAGGGAATAAAAGAATTTATGCGGCTGGGAATGAACTTCTCATGTGGCTGGACTGGGAAGCTCAGTCATGCGGTTAAGTAAGAAGGACTACATGCGGCTGGAAGGAAATACTTGCCGCATGAATGTTCATGCGGTCAAGTGCTGCCATGCGGCTAAGGGGGTTCATGCGGTCAGCACTGTTCTTCTTCTTCACTTGTCCGAGAAGAAGAACCAAGGAGTTCAGGGTTCCGAGGCTCATAATTTCTTCATCCCAAGTCCAAATCCAGACTTCCATAGGTCAAAACGGGGCAAAATGAAATGCTCTACAACATAGAACCATCAAAACTCGAAAATAACAAGATTAAATAGATCAAAACCCAAGAATTCCGAAAAATAAAATAAACTTAGATCTACAAGAATCTAGCCATGAAAAGTGGAAATGCCAAGTATTAAAGTAAGTTAAAATGCTGTAAGGAAGAGAATGAAGCAATAAAATTGGAGTTCCTCCATGAAGCAAGTTGCACTTGCCTAAACACCTCTCTCTCTCTGGTAGGTGAAGAAGTTAATGGAAGAAGAAGAAGAGTAATGAAGAGAGAGAAGGAAGTGGGGTTAATAAATGGTAGTGGTGGTGGTAGGTAGGGGGTTCACCCTTGGTTCATAATGAACCAAGCAAACCGAGCCAAGCCGAACCAACCCAAGAATAAACCAAGCCATGAAGAAAACTAAGCAAGGAATCATGCAATACAAGATAAAATACGTACACATATTCCAAAATACGTAATACGAACCACATGCATTACATCATTACTGGTTTGTAGGTGATGTAATTATACTTGCGCGTTGGCTTTAGTGCCTTCCTCCATATCGGATGAGTATAATTATGGATCACCAGTACAAACTTTCTTAGGAATAATTGTAGAAAGTTACCTAGTATGTGTTCACTTATCCATCTGAAGGAACTCATTACAAGGTAATAGACTTAGTATTAAGTAATGGTATACACTTAGATACAAATAATGGTATCCTCCCTATCGGAGTCAGTGCTATTATTTGTATGACCAGAGCAAGACCAACATATTAATTTTATTTGTCATAAAGTTATGTTGACATGATAGTAAAATTAATAAGAAAAACCTACTTGAACAAAGTTGAATTTGTATACGTCCACACTATCGTGGCATGCTAAATTCATGGTGTTCAAGGTGTTGGTGAATTTCTTATTATTGTTTTGAGGGAATCAATATTTAATTAATTCAAAAAGTTTTTTTTGTCCTACATAATTTTATTTATGTGATTCTCAGGATTTCAAAAATGGGTTCTTTCAGTCCACTTATGGTGATTCTTAAAGAAAACAAACTTACTGGACCTAATTATATTGATTGGAAACGTAATTTGGACATTGTTCTGATTGCTGAGGAGTACAAATATGTACTTGTTGAGGAATGTCCACCTAAGCCTGATGCTAACTCTGATGAAGAGGTCAAAGAGACTTATAAGAAGTGGAAAAAGACAGATGAGATGGCGCGGTGTTACATTCTGGCATCTATGTCAAATGTACTGCAACATCAGCATCAGGCCATGGCCACAGCTTATGACATGATGTATAACCTCAAGGAACTCTTCGGACATCAGAGTAGAGCAGCTAGGCAGTTTGCTATGAAATGTTTGATGAATACAAAAATGGCTGAGAGTACACCAGTAAGGGATCATGTTCTCAAGATGATGGGTCATCTGAATGAGATGGAGATCCTTGGAGCTGAAATCGATGGGGAATTCCAGGTCGATATCATTTTCGGGACAATGCCTAAAAGTTTTGACAATTTATGTCTTAATTACAACATGAACAAAAGGTTGTATAGTTTGGCAGAACTTGCAAAAGAGCTACAGGATGCTGAATCTCTCTTTAGGCAGAGTGGTCATGTTTTTGTTTCTGAAAAGGCTTCTACTTCTAAGCCAAAAGGCGGTAAGAAAAAGGATAACATTCAGAAACATGCAAACTCAGCAAAAAAGGGCATGGGACCTCAAGGCGCGGTGAAAAAGCCGAAAGGCAAATGTTTCAAGTGCAAAGAGTCAGGACATTGGAAGACTGATTGTCCACTTCTCAAACAAGGAAACAAAGAAGGTATATCTCATTTACTAGTAGTTGAAACATGTTTAGCGGTGTTATCTACCGACACCTGGTGTGTAGATACATGAGCCACTAATCATGTCTGTAATACATTGCAGGGGTTCCAGGAAACCAGACGGCTCAGTGATGGAGATATATGCTTGTTCATGGGTGAAGCTACAAAAGTAGCTGTCGTTGCATTAGGAGATGTTACTTTATCTTTTAGTAGAAATAAGTCTTTGACATTGAGAGATTGTTTTTATGCACCTTCACTTAGAAGGAATTTAGTTTCTGTTTCTATGTTAGTTAATGATGGATATTCAGTTTATTTTAATGACAATATTGTTATTAGAAAGAATAAACATTTTATCTGTTCTGGTGCATTGGTTGATAATTTGTATGTCATTAATCCTATTTCGCCCACAATGCAACTTATGGAAATGAATAATATGTCATCTAACTTAAATAAGAGAAAAGAACCTTCTTGTATGAACCAAACATATCTTTGGCACTTGCGATTGGAGCATATTAACCTAAGAAGGATTCAAAGACTGGTTGAAGATGGACCTTTGAGTTCGTTGGAAGTGGAGGACCAGTCTGTGAATCCTGCTTGGAAGGTAAAATGACCAAAATGCCTTTTACGGCAAAGGGGTATAGGGCCAAAGATGTGTTGGAATTGGTTTATTCTGATTTGTGTGGACCCATGACTATCCAAGCTAGAGGTGGCTTTGAATATTTTGTCACATTTATTGACGATTATTTAAGGTATGGATACATTTATTTGATGCACCGTATGTCTGAGTGCTTTGAGAAATTCAAAGAGTACAAGGCTGAAATGGAGAAACGTCATGAAAAATGTATCAAGTCATTACGATCAGATCGTGGTGGCGAGTACCTCTTTGGAGAGTTTAGGGATTATTTATCAGAGGCTGGGATTGCATCCCAATTGACTGCACCTGGAACGCCCCAGCAGAATGGTGTAGCCGAAAGAAGGAATAGAACTCTTATGGAGATGGTTAGATCAATGATGAGTTATTCGGATTTACCAGATTCGTTTTGGGGATATGCCTAAGAGACTGCAGCTTATATTTTGAACTTGGTTCCTTCTAAGTCTGTACCTCTTACTCCTACAGAGTTGTGGATTGGACGTAAGTCTAGTCTGAAACATGTTCGCATTTGGGGTAGTCCAGCATATGTGCTGAATGGAAAAGTATATAAGTTGGAATCTCGTACAGAAGTACGCTTGTTTGTAGGCTATCCAAGAGGAACGAAAGGAGGTTTATTTTATAGTCCTAAGGATCAGAAGGTCATTGTTAGCACCAATACCCGATTCTTAGAGGAAGACTATGTGATGAACCATAAACCCACAAGTAGAGTTGTTCTAGAAAAACTGAGAGGTGAGACACCAAGTACTTCAGTACCAACAGTACAAGAGGATGAACCATAAATAACTGCATAACGTGTCACAAATGTTACACCACAACCGATAGTGCCTCGTCGTAGTGGGAGGGTTGTGATACAACCTGATAGATATATGTTCTTGGGAGAGTCGTCAGACTTCGTCCCTGAGGAACAAGATTATGATCCCTGTACCTACAATGAAGCACTCCAAGATAAAGATGCAGAGTCTTGGCAAAAAGCAATGATATCTGAAATAGAATCTATGGATTCTAATCAAGTTTGGGAGCTTGTAGAACCACCGGTTGGTGTAAAAGCCATTGGATGCAAGTGGGTCTATAAGAGAAAAAGATGATCAGACGGTAAGGTTGAAACCTTTAAAGCTCGACTTGTAGCAAAAGGTTTTACTCAAAGAGGGTATCGATTATGAGGAAACATTTTCTCCAGTAGTCATGTTTAAGTCTATCCGGATTCTTTTATCTATTGCAGCTCATCTCGATTATGAGATTTGGCAAATGGATGTCAAGACAGCTTTTCTTAATGGAAGTCTTGAGGAAGACATCTATATGAAGCAACCAGACGGGTTCATTGAAAAGGGCCAAGAGCATCTTGTTTGTAAGCTCAAAAAGTCCATTTATGGACTTAAGCAAGCTTCCAGATCTTGGAACATATGTTTTGATCAGGTGATAAAATCCTATGGATTTGATCAATGTCAGGATGAATCATGTGTATACAGAAAGTGTCACGGAAACGTGGTAGTGTTCCTAGTACTTTATGTGGATGACATCTTGCTCATTGGAAGCAATGTGAAGGTGTTATCTAATGTAAGGGTATGGTTATCCAAACAATTTGATATGAAGGACTTGGGAGAAGTAGGTCACATCCTTGGGATCAAAGTTCTACGAGATCGCAAGAAAAGGATGTTGGGCTTATTCCAAGCTTCCTATATCGATACTGTACTAACTCGTTTTAGTATGTAAAATTCTAAGAAAGGTTTCTTACCTTTTAGACATGGAATTGCTCTATCAAAGGAGCAGTGTCCGATAACACCTAAAGAGATAGAGAACATGAAGGCAGTTCCTTATGCTTCAGCAGTAGTAAGCTTAATGTATGCAATGCTATGTACGAGACCAAACATCTGCTTTGCCGTAGGCATGGTCAGCAGATATCAGTCTAACCCAGGACAAGAGCACTGGACTGCCGTAAAGCATATTTTGAAGTACCTGAAAAGGACTAAAGAGTATATGCTAGTTTACCAGGCAGATAGTTTAGTTCCCTTGGGGTATACAAACTCAGATTTTCAGTCAGATAGGGATTCCAGGAAATCTACCTCAGGTTATGTGTTTACTTTGGGAGGTGGAGCCATTATGTGGAGGAGTATAAAGCAAAAATGTATTGCTGATTCCACCATGAAAGTCGAGTATGTGGCAGCCTCTGAGGCAGCCAAAGAAGCAGTTTGGCTTAGAAATTTTCTGTTGGACTTGGATGTGGTACCTAATTTGCCTAAATCTATTACATTTTATTGTGATAATAGTGGTGCAGTTGCAAACTCGAAGGAACCACGAGCCTATAAGACAGGTAAACACATTGAGCGCAAGTACCACCTGATACGAGATTTCGTAAAGAAAGAAAAAGTTGCTGTGATCAAGATAGCATCAGCCGACAATCTAGCTGATCCCTTTACAAAGAGCTTACCAGCTAAGGCTTTTGATAGTCATGTTGAGGGAATGAGAGTCAGATATGTAGCAACATGACTTTAAGTATAAGTGGGAGATTTGTAACAGTATACTGAAAATCAATACTTTGAGTATAAATGAGAGATTGTTAGGGTTATATACTAAAAGCATCAATTTTGTAGTAACCTTATTTCCTTAGATTTTGAATAAGAATCATATGGGCAAATGTTTGCATATTGTATTTGTTGCAAGTGTTAATGCAAATGTCTGATATTCTATATTGTAGATAATATGGTGTGTGGTGTCACACAGAAGATCATATTATCAGTTCCCTATGGAGTATATAAATAGTTCACAACCTAGATGGACTTGGACAATCTATTGGAAAGGTTGTAGTGTAATCTGGTATTAGTCTATCTTGACTATAGGTTTACACTAGTACATTGTGTGTATTGAACAGGACCACTTGAGGTGGTTCTCTTTGTACTGACTACATAAGAGAACAAACACCTCTGTTATTATGGATGCTTGTGCTCTTAATCCGGATATAATAACAAACATGTATATGCAGTGTGCATTACTTTGACTCATGAAAGAGTGAGATTCATTATGGATCAACAACTTCTATGAATTGGGTAATAACATTGTATGTATGATGGGCTGTTGATTATAAATGGAATCCATGTCCCGATACATCGGGTTGATGATGTCCCCTTAAGGAGCTCATAAGGATTGTCATGTAAATCCTGCAGGTGGATTATATCCGACATGACAAATAAAGTTGAGCGGTACTACTTAAGGATAAAAGATGTCGAATCAATATAGTTGTCAGTAACTTAATTTGATCGACGGACATACGATATCTTAACATGGGGAGCCAAACGAGCATATAATAAAAGGAGCCCACAAACATAATTTGGGATTAGGGAGGTAGTGCAACAATAGCTCGTTAGTGGACCGAGCTATTGTTAATGGGCCTGGATTGTGTGTTCGGACTGAACACGGGATATCCAGATCCGTTAGGAGGCATAATCCTAATTTCTCCTCATGGTCCCTGCTGTAGCCTATATATATCCTCTATTCTCTGGCCGCCATATTACTGATCAGAAATCTGAAGCTTTCTCTAAATTCGTGATTCACGTAAGGAGAGAAAGAGAGGGCTGCCAATGAGAAGAAAAGGTTGGGAGATCGTCGCCCACATGACGTCCAACTCGAGGAAGGAATACGTGCAGAAGATCTTGGGGTCGTCCGCTCGAGATTGCCAGGAATTACTTGTCTTCTTTCCGCCGCAGGTATAATTCGTGAACCCTAGTTTCCGCCTATGAAGGGTTAGAATACGTATTAAATCTGTTTAACTTCCTATCGATCAATACGCAAACCAAAGTAAGAGTCCTGGGAATCCCCAGTTCCATCAGTCTTTTCAGGTGATTTTTTTATATCATTTCATTTGTTTTCACCAGGACTGTCATTTGTAAGATCACACTAGTGAGGTCTGTTGCTTAAGAAGTCAGGTTACTATGTTATCTATGCTATACTTATGATGTAGCACGGAAGCCAACCTCAGATTTTAAGAAGATGCTGAAACCAAGAAATCATCTTATGATTGACCTTTTAGTATATCATTATTAGTGTAGAAGCATGAAGAAACAATTGATGAATGATATTTGTGGAAGCATCATGGACTACTACTTCACAATTGCCTTTGTGTACGACGAGAAAACATGAATGCTGGAGAATTAATGTTATGACGTAGATGTCTGAATCATGACATTTCAAAATACAAGCGATCTGAAAAATAAGGCAAGGGAAATATTGTAGGGTTTTGAAATATTTAGTAATTTATAAGATGAATATGTTACTCATTGCTGAGCTTTTAATGTATGATTGTGGGGCAGGCATTCCTTTTCTGTATACCTGTCTTGCTTATAACCGCATCTCCATTAACCTAATGCCTGCATATTTCCTGTGTTTAGGTGGCAATTCTCTATATAAAGTTTTGAGACTTAACATAAACCTACCATTTTCTTTGGTGCTAGTGTAAGTTGACTTTTAAATTTTATAAGGATATCTAATAACTCTACAAGTACTTACACAAGTCTGGTTTTGGTTTATCTCAAGCATATATCTTGGGATCTAGTTTAGGTCTAAGAAACTAATAATCGATCCAATCTTGAAGAATCATAGTTCATAAATGTACATTTCCAACTTCTATTTGGAACATGGTTACTTTTCTATAGATGGACATTATGAGACATGCAGAGGCAGATCCAGAAATTATAGTCAGAGGGGGTTTGAACAATAGAGGGAAACATAATTATAGTCAGAGGAGAAGAAAAATTGAGTCATTTAGATTTGAAGCTAAGACCTCTCAAGTACATCCTCATTGGTTAACCAACTGAGCTACACTTGATTTATGAATCAAATAGTAGAAGTCTATATTTCCTTTTTCCTTTCAATAAAGAGCTGGGCTAACTGCCAGTATCATGGTATTATATAAAATAACAATTGCAAAAGTTTACAATGGTATTACACATAGAAATTTAAATATTTAAGATTTTAAGGCAACTAAACAAAACTGAGAATCATGTTGTTGTAACTGTAGTGACTTCTGACCTCTGGAATTATCTCCTTCAGCCAAGAATCTATGTGAAAGATGAACACAGGCTGTTGTTTCAAATCTTGAAGAATCATAGTTCATAAATGTACATTTCCAACTTCTATTTGGAACATGGTTACTTTTATATAGATGGACATTATGAGACATGCAGTGGAAGATCCAGAAATTATAGTCAGAGGGGGTTTGAACAATAGAGGGAAACATAATTATAGTCAGAGGAGAAGAAAAATTGAGTCATTTAGATTTGAAGCTAAGACCTCTCAAGTACATCCTCATTGGTTAACCAACTGAGCTACACTTGATTTATGAATCGAATAGTAGAAGTCTATATTTTCTTTTTCCTTTCAATAAAGTGCTGGGCTAACTGCCTGTATCATGGTATTATATAAAATAACAATTGCAAAAGTTTACAATGGTATTACACATAGAAATTTAAATATTTAAGATTTTAAGGCAACTAAACAAAACTGAGAATCATGTTGTTGTAACTGTAGTGACTTCTGACCTCTGGAATGATCTCCTTCAGCCAAGAATCTTGAAAGATGAACACAGGCTGTTGCTTCAAAAAGTTCTTTTTAAGCATGGAATGGTCTCCAATATCCAAGAGTCAATTTGAAGGATGCACACATGGATAAATAAACCTGAAAGTAGAGAATTAATATCAGGCCTTTAAGAAGTAAGAATATGGAATTCTTGGGATTGTCGTGCCTTCGCTCTTTTGACTTAATATCTCATAGAGATGAATGCAATTCCCAATAGCAAATTGTATCCTCTTGCCTCTTCGTCTAGACTCTTTATAGTCTAAGAGAACTTGGAGGGTGCTCCTTGGTAGCATGAGCTTAACTTGCATATCCAAAAGGTAGGTCTACCTATCTGCCAACTGGCCGCCCACGTTCTATGGCATGACGGGCTCATGCTCATAGTTACCTTGGCTAGAAATTTGGCACCAACTTAGAAGGTTGACGGCCGGTCATAAAAAACTTTTCAAATCTATCATGGAGCTTTGTTATGCTCCATAGCGGACGCCATTCTGGCGTGGTTGATGATGATGAGTATGAAGTTCATGAAGGAAAGAAGCTTATTTTGATTTTTGGTTTGACGACACTAATCCAAAGGAGATACGAAACCTAGTAAATACTTGTTGGCTAGTATTAGACTTTGCCTAAAAAATCCTTTTGTTTCTCTCTATTAGGGGTGAGCGTCGGTATAATCGGTCGGTATTTGGCCGAACTTTTCGGTATTTTTTTAAATCGGTATTTGAAAAATCAATACTAATACTGTACCATTTAGAATCGGTTTTTTCGGTTTCGGTTAAATCGGTATTCGGTCGGTTTTTGTTCGGTATCGGTATTTTACCAATCAACACACTTAATATTGTAGAACCTCTTAACTTACAATATTTTTTTTTACTGTTTTGGAAGCATTAAATTTCAAAGCCAAACCTCTACCAGCCAAACAACTAATCAAAATTATTAGAATAATATGTAACAAGTCACAAACACGAACACCTAAAAATGAGCTTAAAAGATCAAACGCGGTCACTATGTTTAATCTTTAGTATAAGTTTAAGTAACCAAAATTCACTTCATAATTCTATGAGAACACAAAAACATAAGCTCAAAAGATCACAAACTCAATTCTAAACGTTCTTAATATAACTTCAAGTCCATTAAAATCCATTCTAAGTTCTAAGAAACTGATTAAATCAAAGATAAAAATAAAAAATAAAATTAATCACGAACAACATTCTAAAAAAAGTAATATATATATATATATATATATATATATATATATATATATAATCAGTTCGGTTCGGTATTTTCGGCATGGTATCACACTCATACCGTTACCACTACCATTATACCATATTTTAGTCGTTTCGGCAATTCGGTATCGGTACATAATTTCGATTCGGTTTTTTGGGATATTTTTAATCGGTATTCGGTCGATTTTTTGGTATCGGTCGGTATTTGCTCACCCCTACTCTCTATCCAAATAGTCCAAAAAATAGCAGCAATAATCATATCCCATAGAATAACATGATTACTTTTTAAATCTGACTTTGCTATCTTGATAGCCTCAACAAGAGAAGTAGGAGCCAAATGAAGTTTAAATACTAATAAAGTGAAACCAAAATTTGAACAGCAAACTTGCAAGTGAAAATAGGTGATCAGTATATTCAATAACTTCATCACAAACATGCAACAAGAGAAGTAGAAGTCTATATTCATTTGCATATATTTGGCAATATTGTTAAATAAGAATCCTGTAACCCAAATTTTTTCCTAAAATCCAGTGAGGGCTTGAGCCCCCACAGTGGTCAATGTAGATCCGCTGCAGACATGCTTACCTTGTGATTGGTATGCACAATTAGGATGGTATACACTGATACTGAAACAATTATACAAATAAGTTCTACTAGCTATTTTAGTATGGTTACTTTGTATACGATGGTCGAACTGATCTCAACCAGTAGTTATGCAAGACCAAACTTGAGCATACTATGCAATCTTGACGATGAAGGGATGCTGTGAATTTGACAAGTTTAGGCCGTCATGATGTTTGAAACTTTGAACAGAGTTCCTAATTTTTTGACAAATTATCTGTACATACCAAACAGTAACATAGATTGTATGTTAACATATCTCTATAGTTCTTCAATGTGAAAGATTGCAATTTGAGAATTAGTCCCAAATCATTAATTTATTGCTCACTTGATTTCTTTTTGTTTTGTTGGTTATTTGGTTGACATCTTTTGGCATAGATATATATCTATTAGTAGTGTACGTGGACGTAGCTTTAGTTTGCTCGAGTTCGATGTGGATTTTGTCTCCTTCTCTCAGTTATATAATTAAAACTATTGTATTTTGATTATGTAGCAAGCTCGCATGTAAGAAGTGGTCATGATTCTTTTGTACTATCATACTACATCTACGAGTAGACGGTTTTGTCTCACCATCAATATCTAGTGTATGAGAGAATAATGGGATAATTATTATTGATATGGGAGATTACATATATAGGAGAGGACTAGCCTTTTCACTATTCTCTACCCGATGTAGGACTAAACAACTAATACTCAACACCCTCCCTCAAGCTGGAGCATAGATGTCAATCATGCCCAGCTTGTTACAAAAGAACTGAACACGAGGGCCTAGAAGAGACTTCGTAAAGATATCAACTATTTGATCGTCGGTTCTCACGTGGTGAAATGTTATCTTCCTTTTTTGATATTCACCACAGATAAGTGGACGTCGATCTCAATGTGTTCTGTCCTTTCATGGAATACGAGATTGGTAGCAATATGGATGGCAGATTGGTTATCACATCACGCATCTGCTGCTTCGCTTCTTATTCCAGCTCTTTTAGAAGATGCTGCAGATATAACGCCTCTGCCGTGCCATGAGCAATAACATACTATTTCGCTTTTGAATTGAATCGTAAGTCCTCACTTTGCTTCTTGCTTTTCCATGATACTAAGTTTCTGCCAATAAATACTGAATAGCCAGATGTAGACCGTCTATCCGTTAGACTTGCATTCCAGTCAGCATTTGTAAAGCAATCAAGATGAGTATGTCCCCGCTTCTTCATTCGATTTTTTTTTCCGAATTCTGAGTTAGATATTTTAGGATTCTGAGGACTGCTTGTCAATGCGGAACTCATGGAAAAATCATAAATCTACTCACGACACTTAACAACAAAGAAAATGTCTGGACGAGTCATGACTGCTAAGTAGTTAAGTTTTTCAACCATCCGACGATACTAATCAGGATTGGTCATCAGTATCCCCTCATCGGAAAATAACTTTATCCCTTGATCAATAGATGAGGTTACTCCCTTAGTTTGCATTATGTTTTAGTTAGGATGTCAAACACATGTTCGTTGAGACATTACAATATCTTACTTTTTTTCTTGTGACTTCAATTCCCAAGAAGTACTTCAACGACCCTATATCTTCGGTCTGAAAATGCTCACTCAGAAAAATCCCGACTCCCGTTATTATAGTGTCATCAACATAGACACAAAGTAGTATCCGTCCGACTAATGTCCGTCGGTAAAATATCGAATGGTCCTTTGATTAACACATGCTAAACTGGATAATGACGTGTAAATCGACCAAACCAAGCACAATGTGATTGTTTGAGACCGTAAAGGGTCTTTCGCAGATGACATACTTTACCCTCTCTTGCAACAAACCTAGGAGGTTGCACCGCATATACTTCATTTTCAAGGTTCCTATGGAGAAATGTATTCTTCACATCCAACTGAAGTAGGGGCCAGCCATAGCAGACAATTAAGAATAGGAGCACGTGCACAAAAGTCATCCTGGCAACTGGGGATATGGTCTCAAAATAATTCTCACCATTAGTCTGAGAATACCCTTTTGCCACAAGACGAGCTTTCAGCCGATCAAGTTCAAGTATGCCATCCGGTTTCAACTTGATTGTGAACACCCATTTGCAACCTATTATCTTCTTACTAGAAGGAAAATCCACCATGTCCCATGTATTGTTCTCCCGAAGTACTCGTATTTTCTCTTCCATAGCAGCGTTTGAGTCCTTCTGTAGACTTAGGGTTCTGAATCCCATCAATAATAGCCACTAAAGACTGAGTGACTTCTGAGCTCTTTATAGTTGTCAACATAGAAAGGATGGTCGCGACAGGCACGACGTAGCCGAGTCGGTATATCAGGCAGTAGTGTATCGGTGCAGCTAGAGTAGGATACTGATGACGACATTGGATCTACGACTGTTTGCACAATTGATAATGCTTGTTCTGATGGAGCGGGTGTTCGTGGACCTTGGAACGGTGAGATTGACGACGCTGGTTTTGACTGAGCTAGTGTTTGCGAGCCGTTGGACTGTAAGACTGGCTCGGTAGGAAAGACCACCCTTGCAAGGGACTGTTGCGTTTGAACTGGATACAATAGGAAGTCCTCTTCTGAGTACACTTGGAATAAAATCTTTAATATGAGGAGGTGGGAGAAACTCGATTTCAACAAAGGTAACTTTTCGGGACATAAAATACCTCTTCAATGTTGATGGAAAATAACGATACCCTTTCTAATCCTTGGGATACCCAAAGAAGATACACTTGAGTGCCTTCGGTTCTAATTTAAAAATATTTGGTCGAGTATCTCGAATGCAACACCAGCAGCCGAAAATTTTGAGAGGTAGAGAGAATGACATACGATTGAAATATAACCGAGAAAATGGAGTAGTACTATTGAAATCAACAGATGACGTGCAATTGATTACATTGCAAGCCGTAAGGACGACATTCGACCAATTTTTTTGGGAATACGGACATGAAACATAAGAGCACGCGTTGTTTCCAAAATGTGACGGTTCTTATGTTCGTCCACTCCATTTTGTTGTGGTGTGTAAGGACATGAAGTTTGGTGGATAATTTTATGTCTAGTCAGATGAGAATTAAACTCTCGAGACACATACGACCATTGTTGTTCCGAAAACACTTAATAGTAATCCCAAATTGGGTTTTGGGTTCAGCATTATACCAAATATCAAATAATTCAGAATAATTTTTCATCAAGTAGACAAAAGTGACTCGCGAGTAGTCAACAAAGTAAACAAAATATTTGAAATCCATCAAAGATTCAATAGGGTATGACTCCCATACATTAGAATGCAATAACTCGAGATGAGCGAAAGCAGCTTTATTTAGACTCACTGGATACCGATGATGTTTTGCCAAACTACACGACTCACAATAAAAATGAACTCGAAAGATGGACACATTTTCTGGAGAGCTTGAATAGGTGGGTGACCTAACCAACAGTGCAACTCAAACGGGTCGAGTGACACACCGACATGGGCAACAGAAGAATTCATTGAATTCATTGCAAAAGGTACAAGCCTCTAGCCACATGCCTCTTACCGATAGTCTTCTAGGTTCTAAAAAATACAATCATCAGAAAAGAATGTTACCGAGCATTGTAAGTCACGAGTAATCCGGTTAATAGATAATAAGCTGAATGGGTTTCCAAGTGTATGTAATACTGAAGTGAATGACAGACCAGAAGAAAGGTGGGTAAGTTTTTTTCAACGAACTTTCAGTGAACTGCCATTCACAACAGTAATATCGGTCACACGATTCACGGATATATAATTGCGTAACATACCTGTGTCGCTTGTCATGTGAACAGACGCACCAGAGTCAAACACCTACCGCTTCTACCTTGCCACACATGCTGCTGAATATCCAGTTGTGGATCCAGATATAGAAGTTTCACCACGACGTTGAGCATGGAATTCAGCAAATTCTGCATAGGTATCCACCGTCATTTGCACGGATAATCCATCATTGTCATGAGCATCTGATGCGACATTGGCTGCAGGGGCTTTGGGACACTGCCACTAAAAATGTTCTTGTTGACCACAGTTGAAACATATGCGCGATCGTCCTCTATCACGACTGCCATTACATTGTCCACCGTTGCGGCCAATACGTCCCCCACGGAATCCACTACGAACAACACCCGAAGCATATCGATCAACAGGTGCATCATATCGACCAACAGGTGCATCATTCGTATCAGTTCCCACTACTTTCGCTGCTCGTAGGATACGAAAGTAGGCTTCCATCATAGATGGAATCTCAGCCCCAATAAGAATCTGAGACCGTAAGGAATCAGCATCAGGACGAAGTGATACAAGGTATGCCATTACATAAAGCTGCTGACGTTAATTCCTTGCCTCATTAAGATCCCTTGTCAATGGTAAACACGATCAACTTCATTAGTCATTGCCTTAAAGGTTTGGAAGTGATCCTGGTATGACTTGTCTCTTTGATCAGTTCGGTAGACGCCAACAATCGAGTTATAGATACGAGACAAATCACGTTTGCCATCAAACGCAGCTGCTAGGACCTCTCATAACTCTTTCACGGTATCCGTGTTCTAAACGATATCCTCAACGAATGGTTCCATTGAATTCATTAACTGTTTAAACAGTCTGCTATCATCAGTCTTCTACAGTTCATGTGGGATCATTTTCCTTTAGAGGGTTGTCAGCGAGATGCTTGGACAACAACATTCTCCGAAGTGTCTTCTCAATCTTCTGCCATGTGGAGTAGCTGTCTGGACCATTTAGTCTCAGATCGACAAGTCGAACCGAAAAATTGTTATACTAGTGATCAGTGTCCCCGCTTCTTTGTTTCCGACACTGGTTCTATCAGCATTGCTATTCACCACAGTGTTCGACATTCTTCAAGTTCTCGATTCAACTATCGATTCTCTTTCCGACCCGATATTCATATCAACCTTGCTAATGTGCGATCAATGTTGCTAGAGTTGGCTCATGCAATGTTGGCAGAGATCGATTGTGAATCACATAAGACATGATACAGATTCACGGAAACTTAGGTTGCTCTCTGTTAGATTCTGATATGGATACTGGACCAGGAACAAAGATTCACACAAACAATTAAGTTTGCTCTCTGTTAACTCTTGATGTCATTGTCGAGGTTCAGAGGTTCATGCGAACTATCATAGTTTGTCCTCTGAAGGTCCTAACTCTGATGATTTTTTTTTCCAGATATGCTTTTGGAACGGCTTTGGTTAGAATTTTGGAAGATGGAGGCTGGCGGCTAGGGTTTGTATGGTGAGGCTAGGGTTAGGGTTTAGAGGTAGGGTTTGCAAAGTGGGGGGGGGGGGGGCTGGTGTTAGGTAGGGGGGTGCGGGTGGGGGGGGGGGGGGGGTGGTCGCAAGGGCAGAGGGTCGGGGAGGCAGAGGCCTGCAGGAAGGCTATGATGCGGTTAGGTCGAGGGTCGACCGGAAAGGAGGGGAGCAACAGCTGGAGGGCTATAGGTGAGGGGGGCATCAGTCCGGGGGGGGGGGGGGCAGGCTGGCGGCTAGGGTTAGTTTTTTTGGTTTTTTTGAGTGGGAGAGGGATAGGGGGGGGGGGATGGTGGCTAGGACTTTGACTCTGATACCATGTAGGAGAGAACAATAGGAAAATTATTATTGATATGAGAGATTATGTATATAGGAGAGGACTAGCCTTCTCACTATTCTCTACCTGATATGGGACTAAACAACTAATACTCAACATCTAGGATTCTTTTGATATTTATAACTGTACTGTCTTGTTCCTTGATTCTTTTTCTATAATTTGTTTCAGGTACCAGTCAACTTTATTGGGAGCATATCAGACGGTGGAGCTGATAGAAACTTTCATGAATTACCAGGTATTTGAAATTTCCTCTTTGAAGTATGTTTATGGTAATTTATATTCTGTCGAGTTCTTTTGTGTTATCCATAGTTTGCAATCGGCCGATACCGATCCGATAGAGCCGACTGATACGGTTTGACATGTCCCGATCCGATACCGATCAAACTGATACTGAACAAGATCGACATTGGCGGTTTCTTTCCCACTTAATTCGACAAAGAAAATTGAACGAAATAGACTATGACAAGGATGTAAAAGCATAGTAATGTTGTAAACACATGTGAATAAAAAAAACTTATTTGTTGCTAGTAAACCAATCAACACGGGGACTATTATTTCACTAAATTTCATAACTATTATGAAACAACACAAAAATACTTAAAATTGTCTTAAAGTCTAAAATATTTTTCTAATTTTTTAATAATTATTTGTTTTCCGTTACCAAAAAATTCGTTACTCCGATCTGAAACTGCCTATACTGATACTCTGGATACTTCCGGTTCCGATACTCATAGGAAGGGTCCAATACTGATTCCAATACCAATATGTATTACCATGTATTGCCATGAGGTTTAGTGTCAGTTTCAGAGTTTTAGATGATTAGTTAAAAGGGTCTTGACGATTTTAATAATTAGTGGGTCATGTGTTGGGCATAAGGTGTTAGGTGAAAGTGTTCTTGCAAGGATTATTTTGCAACAAATGAGTCCAACAAGTTCTCTCATGGTGGGATTTATTTAATTGTATTATCATTAAAGAAAACGACATAAACAAAATCCTTGAATTGTTAAATGATTTTGCAGTAAGTCATGTGTTAGGTACCATTAGCAGAAGAAAACTCGTACAAAGATAGAGGGGATGTAGAGAAACAAAGAAAGAGGAGAGGAGAGCGACAAGAGTAGAAGAAAGCTAGGGAAAGTATGTTTCTCATGGAGATGACGAATATCGCCGAACTAATACCAGCATCACCACTATCACCACCCGTAAACGAGGCATATGTGGCTTTTTGAGTACTTTCCCCAGAGAATCAGAGACCCAAACTCCCAGTTTCTTTTATCTAGTCCTCAAATACTCAAGGTTAGCGCTCTTATCACTTTAGTCCAGAAACTAATGTAATCACTGAGAGTGATCTCGGTGGAAGGCCAACATTGTTATTTAGTAGATAGATGATCCAGATATCAGTAGGGATCCCTAGAATAGAGTAGGGAAGAAAATGAAAGTGTTCTGCAATGCTCTTTGGCCCCTTCCTCTCTGTTGTATGCCTAACTTCTTTTTCACACTAGGACCCTTGTGGATTAGAGAAAATCTGTCTAGCTAGGATCTTTAAATATCCACTTTGGTTCCCTATCATTAGCTGATCATAATAATGCAGTACAACAGCAACAAAGCCTTACATGGATCCACGTCCTACATTCGGCTTTATGAAATCCAATCCTAGTTGTGATAGAGGGCGCCGTATCGATAATGTCTCCCATGTTTATTCTAAGAAAGCAGAAGTGCAATAAAGTAAAACTATTTAATCTGTTACCCTATTATCTAATAGATTATGAGATTTTAAGAAAACAAAATTATTAAACCCAAAGGTTCAAAGAGGAGAACAACCAAAATGTGGAATTGACAAACCAAATTTAAACGAATCAATGTAACTTTAAGAGTAGTGTAGCAGATTTCACTCCTGACTCAGATCTCTAGCTCTATTGTTGTCCAGTCAATTCCACGAATTCCACGTCCAAGTACTCAAAAGCAGCCCAAGAGCGCGGAAAATTTAATAAAGCGGACAGAGTAGGTGTTGTCCGCTTAGTCGGCCCACAGAACAATTAAGGGGGCGCTTAATGATAATCATTAATTAATCAGTTACCAGGTTAGTTTACTGGGTTAGTCAATTCTGGGTTTGCATACACACCCATTAACCTGTTGATTCTGTCTTACTCAAAGGAAATGAAACACAATAACAATCTATGTTTCATAGACACTAGAAAATGGTATCTGTATTTATATCCGTATCCATATTCGTGCAACATAGAGAACAATTACGAGGATGACATTGGCTTGTAGACTATGGTCGTAATATCTAATAGTCTATTTGTTATTTTTGGTTGTGATTTTTAACACTTTAGTAACTCTATGGAGTGTGGACTTCTTTGATATGTTTGTTTGTACTTTTTTAGTAACTCTATGGAGTGTGAACAACCTTTATGTTTATTCTACGACTATAACCTTTATGTTTATTCTACGACTATTTTATATTTTATCAATGTTTATCCCTTTTTTTTCAATTTTTTCCGAGAAAGTTTGTACCGCATTATTTGATTAATTACTGTGTAATCTGACTAATCATTACATGATAACGGACCAAGTTCATAATGAAAACACGGGATTTAACCTTGTTCAAGACAATGCTTTCTTTAGGTTTTGCCCAATTTTTTTCCATTATATATATATATATATATATATATATATATATATATATATATATATATATATATTCCAGCTGGTGGCCATCTCCTTCACCAACAAGGGTGGGTTCCGATTCTTACTTGGTGCTGTCTATGGGCACAATGACAGGAGGCTGCGGGAGGTCTTGTGGCAGGACATCATTAGACTGAGTACATTGGCGGTGCATCGTCATCTCCCCCTGCTTATTATGGGAGACTTCAATGCCCACTATACAGGGGGGAGAAGCTGGGGGGGCGGCCGGTGCCGGACCAGATTCTATCTGACTTTCAGTCCTGCCTTCTCCAGTCCGGGCTCAGGAATCTGGAGAGGGTGGGGCACATATGGACGTGGCACAACAAGGCGGTGGTTGGCAGGGTGGCCTGCCAGCTTGATCGGGCTTTGGGGAACAGTGATTGGTTCCGCCTATTCCCTTCTGCTGTTGCTGAGGGGCTACCTGCGGGGACCAGTGACCATTCGCCGATCCTGGTGTGCTTCGTGGAGAGTCCCAGATGGAGAGCCCGTCCGTTCCGGTATGACAACAGTTGATTCCTCTCTCCTGGCTATGAGGAGACTGTGGCGGGGGGTCTTTGTCAGGATGTGGCCGGCACTGCTCAGTTCCGTATGGTTCACAGGCTGAAGAAGACCAAACGCGCCATCAGAGACTGGGTGAGGGCCCTCCCCCGGACCTCCTTACAGGAGAAGGAGGCGGAGTTGAGAGACCTGCAGTCAGACCTTCAGGGAGACATGATGAGGCGGGAGTTGGCGTCTAGAGAGAAGAAGTTGGCTGCAGAGGTCAACACCTTGAGACTCCAGCAGGAGATTAGTGCGGCCCAACGGGCCAAATGCTCCTGGCTCAAGGATGGGGACCGTTGCACCAAATTCTTCTATGATGTCATTCGGGCTCGCCAGCACCGGAACTGTATCCAGAGACTTCTAGGCAGTGATGGGCGTCTTGTGACCGACCAGGTTGCTATCCAGGAGGAGGCTGTCCGGTTCTACTCTGAGCTTTATCATCAGACGGACTATCCCACGGCTTTCCCGCAGCTGACTACGAAGACGTTGATTACTGAGTATGGCAACAGTCTTCTTATGGCTCCTATCCGGATGGCGGAGGTGGAGGCGATTGTGATGCAGGCTGATGCTTCCAAGTCCTCTGGGCCGGACGGTTTCTCCAGCGGCTTCTACAAGCGACATTGGGGTTCCCTCAAGTTCCAGGTTCTAGAGGCTGTTCAGGAGTTCTTTGAGACGGACAAGCTCCTGAAGGAGCTGAACCACACCTTCCTGACGCTGGTGCCCAAGAAGGAGGGGGCGACTTCTCTTGCTGACTTCCGACCGATTGCTTGCTGTAATTATTTGTATAAAATAATTACTCATCTTATGTGCAGGAGGATGGAGGACGCTATGCAGGGCCTGGTTTCTTGGAATCAGGCGGCATTCATCAAGGGGCGGTCTATTGCTGAGCATAGTCTGTTGGCTCATGAGATGATTCGGGAGTTCCACAAGCCAGGGGGGATGAAAGCATGTGTGAAGCTTGACCTGAGGAAAGCCTACGACACCGTCAACAGGGACTTCCTCTGTCATTTGATGGGTGCGATGGGCTTCTCTGAGGCATGGGTGGACAGAGTCCGAGTGTGCATCACCTCCCCTACATTCTCGGTTCTCATCCAGGATATCCCTTACGGGTTCTTCGGCAGTAGCAGGGGGCTTCGGCAGGGGGACCCGCTTTCCCCCTACCTTTTCACCCTCGTGATGGAGTATTTTACCTGTTTGATGGACATCGCGGTGCATCGGGAGAGGATTGTACCGATATACAGCAGGGTGTCTCCGGTGGTCTCACACCTCATATATGCGGATGATCTATTGGTTTTGATGAGGCCTTCCATGCGAGGGATGAGGGAGCTTGCGGTGGCGATGGAGGAGTTCGGACAGTTATCGGATCTTCGGTTGAATAGGGACAAGAGCAAAGTTTACTTCAATAGCTCTTGCACCTTGAAGGAGGAACGGGCCCTGGAGCTTGGGGTGGAAAAGGGTGACCTCCCGGTGAAATATCTGGGGGTGCCACTATCTGTCAATTACGCGAAGGATCGAGAATGTCAGAGTCTGGTGGACTTTGCGCAGAGGAGGGTAGAGGGCTGGCAGGCGGCTGGCCTATCTTTTGGAGGGCGTATTGAGCTGGTTCGATCGGTTATATCTGCTATTGCTCTATTTTGGCTCCAATCTATTATGGTCCCTTTGGCTACTATCAGAAAGATTGAGGGTATATGTGCCAAGTTCATTTGGTATGGGGGGATTCATGCCATCTCTTGGGAGCAGCTCTGTCGTCCTAGGAAGGAGGGAGGTGTGGGTCTGCGTTCTCTGGTTTCTGTCAGGGAGGCGGCGGGGATCAAGCTGGCGTGGAGGTTCCTTCAGGACGGCTCTCTTTGGTCGGCTTGGATGTCTAGTCGGTACCTCCGGGGTAGGAACTTCTGGGTATGTGACATTGACAACAACTTCTCTGTGTCTTTCAAGCATATCCTGAGGAACCGACCTGTACTTCGGAAGGCGATTCGGCGGAAGATGAGGGAGGGAGGGGAGACGGACCTATGGCTTGATCCGTGGATTGCTGGTCAGTCTCTCCTGGAGATTCTGGGTCCCCAGACGGACGGTGTGGAGTACAGAGGCCTGACTTGTAGGCGCATCATCAGGGGTGGGGTCTGGAGACCAGAGGAGTATCGTTTCACTGCTCAGTTAGGAGGGGAGATCAGGCAGGTACAGATCACTCCTGATGTACTGTCTGACGTCTGGGTTTGGGCCCCTCTCGGCTACACGGAGGGTGCTGGGGAGTTCAGATTTAGCAGCTGCTACGATCTTGTTCGTTCCCACTTCGACAAGATCGAGGAGTATGACTTTATATGGGGGAAGGGCCTTGCCAGAAAGATGCAATTGTCTGCATACAAACTGGTGCTGGGCCGGTTGCTTACTAGGGACAGACTGCTTCGGTTCGGGGTCTCTGTCCCTGACCCTACGTGTGTTTTGTGTGAGGCAGAGAATGAATCCATTGGGCACCTGTTCTTTCAGTGCCAAGTGGCGTGGAGCATCTGGGCAGAGCAGAGCCGGAGATACTT
The DNA here is from genome assembly GCA_029216955.1 of Iris pallida. Classification (NCBI taxonomy): domain Eukaryota; kingdom Viridiplantae; phylum Streptophyta; class Magnoliopsida; order Asparagales; family Iridaceae; genus Iris; species Iris pallida. The sequence continues at coordinate 2,103,984 of JANAVB010008798.1, read as the reverse complement.
GGGAGGGGTTGGAAGGGAGCGTGACTTCAGAGAAATCCTTAAGTGGATTGGAGATGGCAGGGGCCGGGGGTAGAGCTGGGCCAGACGTGCTAGATTGAGGCTTGCTGCATCAGTTTGGCATGTCTGGAGGGAGAGGAACCGGCGCATTTATGAGGGACTGTCCACCCCACTGGTGGGCATCCTTCATAACATTGAGTCGGATGTACTAGTAATGTTCCCCTGAGTTGGGATTATATCTCTATGTTGTAACCTTATTGCGATGATTGTGGAATAAAATTTACCCTTTTTCCAAAAAAATATATATATATATATATATATATATTGGAAGTTGATATTTCGTTCTCTTTGTATTATCTTGAAGGCCGACATTTCTTTGAGTAAGAATGGTGGAGAAGACCCTCCCCTTCATTTCACTAAAGAGATATCAAGAGAACAACCTCGAGTAGAGGAAAGTACGAAATTCAACCAACAAAGAATCAAATAAGTCCCCACGGACAGAGGGCACCACTTAATCCATATACCTATTGTAGCCCTTGGCTGTGGCAACTGAATGCCGGAAAGGTAATATCATCCTGAAAAGTGAGGTCTTCAGCTAGTCTGAATGTCATAGTAGTATATTGGAGATTAGCAATCACTTAGCAAACGACTTCACGTGGGTTTAAATTGATGTCTTCATATATAATGCGGTTACAATGTTTCCAAATTCTCCCGAGGCCAAAATGAGATTCCTGCAAATTCCAATCGCGGAGGAGAGAGAGCCCCCTGTAGCCAAACGTGTGCCAAGTGGTTGAGAGTCACCAATATAGATTGAATTGAAGAATCTTAGCAAAAAAAAGTCCACATTTTTCTAGGTAATTTGCTGGAGACAAAAAAGTGACATCATTTCCGGTCCTCCGTTACATGTAACACCTATATCGGGGGGCTAATGCAATGCCCATAGATGCGATCCTCGAATCCCAAGGGATGGCATTGAGAGTGAGAAGAGGGAACCACTTTGGGAGCGATGTATTTGTTCCTCGAAGTACAAAAGAAACTACCTCCAAAAAGAGATTTCCCTCTCCAAAACACACCCAAGAAACAAGAAAAGTCAACTCAAGGACTTCATGCAAGAGTCCCAATCCCCCAGCTCTAGCCTGACAAGTGACAACTAAATAGAAGGTCTGTAATCTCCACTCTAGTTCCTCCCCATCTGGAGAATCTTCAACAGGTAGTCCATTTCGCCTAAAAGATTTGTCTTCGGGTTGATCAGATCTGTCGTATCCTTGCCCAGAATCTTCCTAGCCCTCTGCTCGACGGCTCCAGAAGCCAATCCTTTCCGGTGAATTATATCAGTCTTAATTTGAATGTGATGAATGCTGTCTTGAGTTTCTTGACAGTTGTATTAAATGCAAAATTATTTCGTTCAAGCCAAACAGGCCAGCAAATAGCGTTAGCGATAAAATCTCAAACTCTACTGAAATTTTGACTCACTTTACCAAATCTTCATTCCTTCCCTAGTCTCGCACTTATTTTTCGGAACTCATGTTTTATAGATTTTTTTTGCCAGTGAAACTAGGGATGAGGGTTCGGTTTATTTGGTTTCAACCCGAACCGAAATAGTCAAATCCAAATAAACCGAATTTCTAAAAATCCAATATCGAAACCAAACCGAAACTGAATTGATAACCGATTCGGTTATTCGGTTGAACTATTCTTTATCGTTTAATGGAGCCGGCTAAAAGTTGGGATTTTGGTTAAATTATATTAAAAAAATACAATTTTTATACATACAATTCTTGTATTTCATAGTTGGGCCCAAAGTTGGATTAGTTGTTAAATTATCAAAGTTGGGTTTTAAAACACATACGTGCAATTGTTGTCAAAATATACACACAAGTATACATATTTTCAGTCACATAATATGCATAAAATTGAGTTTATTTATATAATTGCGTAAGTCTTATTCGGTTTTGGACTGAAACACAAAACCGAAACCTAATATGGAATTTTAGTATTTTCAAAACCGAAACGGAACCAATTTTGTTTTAAAAACTGAATCGAATCTCTTATTCTGTTTGAATCGGTTCTCGGTCCAAAACCAAATAATGCTCACCCCTGAGTGAAACACGAGCTTCAAATTAAAACTATGATGAGTTGTAAATTGATGTTTATAGAAATTTGTGTGGTTAACCTTCCAAATTATGTTTATCCCTGCAAACTTTTAGTTAACACTTCACAGAAAAACCTGATTTGGTTCTAAGTGATACACCCTCTGGTGCATGCCATGCCTATATTTGTCTGTTTGTTTTGGCATTGCACTGTTAGACCATCTATTTTTGTGAATGCAACACACCAGACTTCTGTTTGTTGGGGTTAATTGAACCCTTATGCTATGTCCCTCTCACTTGGGACAGAATCATTTTTTTTGGAACATATGTTCTCTAGAAAGTTTTTGGCAGTGAATCACGAGATTCTAATCAAGACAATGATAAATCCTAACTTGACGTTCATAGAAAATAGTATGGGTAACCTTCAAATGTGCTCGTCTCTGCAAACTTGTAATTACATTTCAGAGAAAAACCTTGATTTGGTCCTACACACAGTGGCGTGATGACATGCTTGTGAATGTAACAGTCCCAGCTATAGAGCCCTCTGTTTCTTGGGGTTAATTCCATCCTTTTTCTAATTTCTCTCATTGCAGGAAAATATTCGACGATGTGTCTGCATTATATATGATCCTGCAAGGTCCAATCAAGGGGTTTTGGCTCTCAAGGCATTGAAGCTATCTGACACCTTTATGGATCTTTACCGCAAGAACAATTTTACTGGAGAGAAGTATGAGCTTATCTTCTACTTATCTGTTATATATGACCATTGCCTATAGTATTATCATACTTCTGGCTTTTGTTCAGGTTAAGGGAAAAGAAACTGTCTTGGGTTGATATTTTTGAAGAAATCCCTGTAAGTTGTTTAGTTTCTCATTACACTGTAACTTATGTTAATTTACTTGTAACTTGCACTCTAAAGTTTGTAAGTAGGAGACACAACTGATTATTGATTAGTTTGTGATAACTACCAACCATAGATATATATATCTTTTAGTTATCATTTGTGTTACTTCTTTTCCGTGTTCCCAAATTTACAGATAAAAGTTTCTAATTCTGCACTTATCAGTGCATTCATGAAAGAGCTGGAGCCAGATTCCCCTGTAGCACAGGTGTTATAATTTCTTAGTTAAAACCCCATCAGCTTTGTCATGTCTGTTTTAACAGATTTTTTTAATCTTATATGTGTTTATGTTTCTTTGCAGTGTGATTATGATCGCCTAAAATTGTCAACTACTCCATTTATGGAGAGGAATGTGGAGTTCTTAATTGACTGCATGGAAGATATGTCTTCTGAACAGAATAAGGTCATCTTACAAATATATTCTTTTGGCATTTTTGACACTGCTCTTTATCTCACTCAGTTAATTTCATTTCCTTTTCCAGTTCCAATATTATTACCGAAACCTCTCAAGACAACAATCACAACAGCAAGCCTGGCTACAAAAAAGAAGGTAACCGTAAATGCAATCATTATTTGCTGTACAAGCTCTCTTTTCTCTAGGCAACTCTGCCCAAGTTTAAATTGGTTTGTAGTCTTAATGTTCAGTTATTAGATCTAAGTTGTGTCCATGGGAATTCTAATGACTAATGTGCTATCTTGGTGTTAAGGTTGTCCTATTTGTACTGCAATGCCTCTCTTGCTCCTGAGATCTCTGTTGGTTTGATGTTTCTGTAAACCTTCTCTTTATTCCTCATTATCATTATCCAAGTCTTCTCCCAGTAGAATAGGGTTGACTATGGAGCATAAGAAAGTTCCATACAAGATTTGACAGTTTTATGATCAGCTGTCGACTTGACGTCAACCTCTATGTTGCCAAATTCTTAACCACGGTAGCTACGAGCATGAGAGGGTCATGCCATGGAACCTAGGTGGCCAGTTGGCAAGTAGGTAACCTTTTGGATTGCAGTTTAAGTTCATGCAACCAAGGAGCACTATCCCAAGTTTCCCTAGACTATAAAAAGTCTAGATGAAGAGGTGAGATGATACAATTTGATATAGGGAATTGCATTCATCTCTATAACACATTGCGACAAAGAGTTGACAAGTTCAATATTTTTCTTCCTCGATAACCTAAATGTTTATGTTACGTACTACTTCCATCATTTTCTGGAATGTTAGTTACTTAACTCTGCTGCTGTGGTCTTTCCTTCTCACCGTGAGTTTTGGAACGTCATTTTGTTTTGCTGTCCAATGTCATAGAGATTAATGCAATTTTCTATAGTAAATTGTATCATCCTGTCCAGAGCTTGGAGGGTGCTCCTTGCTTGTGTGAGCTTAAACTGTATGACTGAAAAGCTAGGCTCACCTACCTGCCTATTTACCTTTTTGGTTTTATTGCAAAGCCCTCTCTTGCTCGTAGCCTCTTACCTTTGTCTAGGAATTTGGCATTAGCGTAGAGAGTCGACAACTTTGTCTTGCTCCATAGCGGCTAATTTGCTGGGAGAGAAGGCTTGAATGATAAGATGACATGAGTTATCACTTCTGCTTAGAATTAACTCTCAATAGCCTTATCATGACATAGTAGTTGTTATTTATCAATATTTAGTTTTATGCCAAAACTAAAATTTTGGAGATTCGTAGAGTCTTTCTAGTATCCAACTCAAAAGTGTTGTTGAGCTCATGAACTCTCATTTGAGGGTCAGTAGTGTTGATATAGCTTAATTTATGTATGATGAATGCTTAGGTCAATTGAAATCAGACTGGGCTAACTGTCCTATATTTCCTTTTTTGCTTTCTAGTAGCTCTGGTATATAATTGAGTTATTCCTATTGTAGGAGCGAGAACATGGCAAGGAAAGCTGCTGGGGAAGAACCATTGCCTGAGGAAGATCCAACAAATCCCATCTTCAAGCCTCTACCTGAGCCGTCACGCTTGGATACCTATCTCATAACAAATCAAATATCTAATTACTGCAACCAAATAAATGGGTATGTTATACATATCTTCTTTCATCATATATAATATTATTTCGTGCTGTTTTTCCTATTGTACCTAAATATATTTTGTGAATATTCAATTCTCAAAAGCAAACTTTGGAACCTGTGTTTCGTTGTCGTAAAATGTATGAGAATTTTCTATGATGCATTTGATTCCCCATGTGTATATTTATCATATTTCAAAGGTTTTGATATATACATATTTGTAACTGTATACTTTTTTACATACATGAACCTAAATAGGTAATATGAGCTAGAGAAATTAACTATCCACATTATGATGTATGCCTGTGGCAGATTTTGTGACTAATTGTAGGAAATTCCTTTTGATGTTCTGTTTTTTTCTACCTGACTGACATATTGGCACTAGAGTTGTTTACTACCTCTCAACGTTAATGTTCCTAGGTTCTTGGATGTCAAGGACTATTTATTTGCTACTTTATTGTCTTTAATACCAAACCCGATTCAATGCTTTTTCTCTGTTATTTTCATATACAATTTCAAAACATATAAAGGTTTTATTTATGTAGAGGTGGAACATACTAGATGAACTGGAAATGCTATAAAGCATCATAGAATAATCCCTAGGGAAATTGACTATCCACATTACGATGTAGGCCTGTAGAAGACGTTGATTAATTGTAGGAAATTTCTTTTGATGTTCTGTTTTTTCTACCTGTCTGAAATATTGGCACTAGAGTTGCTTACTACCTTTCAAAGTTAATGTTCCTAGGTTCTTGGATATCAAGGACTATGTATTTGCTACTTTATTGTGTTTAATACCAATACCCAATTCATTGCTTTTTCTTTGTTATTTTTCATATACAATTTCAAAAAATATAAAGGTTGTTTTTCTATACACGTGAAACATACTAAATGAACTGGAAATGCTATAAAGCATTATCGAATAAGGATCCATTGGCATTTACTAATTTACTTAGAGAGAACGTATTGTCTGAGAACAATATCTTTCGAGAGTCGGATTTTCTTTCTTCTCTTCTGTTTTATTTATTTGTTGTGCATACGACTCTGCTGCTTTTGTTAATATTACAAAATTGACACATAGTTTCATGCTAATAGGAGTGTTGGAAGGGGGCAAATCTAGAAGTGGAAAGCCTTGAACTACTGGATCACTTTTTCTTTGGCACGATTCAAATTCAATTTTATGAACTGTGTGCATGCCATTTTTTCTTCTAGACCTATTGTAATAACTATCTGGATTAAATAATTACTTGTTTATGTTGTGCTTGTGCATGGAATAATGATACTCTTTTCTTTTCTTTTCGGGGATGGAATCGTTTAGTTCAAAGAACTACTTGGATCAGGGTTGATAAAAAACAATTTATAGAAATATTTGAAAATTGCTGGTGCTTAATGTACAAAAACTTAATGGAACAGGGCATAAGGATGTGCTCTGGTAGCAACCAGAGTTATGGGATGACGTCAAGGTTCACAGTATCGGTATCGGAATTGGTATCGGACTATTCCTATGAGTACTGGTATCGGCGATATTGGTAGTATCGGCGGTTTCGGATCGGAGTATCGGAATTTTTGGTATCGAAAAACAAATAATTATTAATAAATTATTTACATTTAAAAATATATATTTTATACATTTAGGCATAATTTTAAGTATTTTTAGTGTTATTTCTTAGTAGTTTTGAAATTAAATGAAATAGTAGTCACCCTTACCGATTGGTTTACATACAATAGATTGATTTTCTTCTTTTACATGCTTTTGCAACCTTATTATGCTTTAACCCTTGCTGATTTGTCTTTTTCGTTTAATTTTCTTTGCCGAATTGACCGGAAAAGAGACCCACAATGTCGGTATCGGTCAGGATCGGATATCGGTCAGTATCGGATCGGGACATGCCAAACCATATCGGTATCGGCCGTATCGGATCGGTATCGGCCGATACTTTAAACCATGACGTGTGTAGGTTAAGGAAATTTTTTTCACTATTTGAAAACGGTTAAGAACCAAGAAACTTCAACATCTTAGTTCGAACTTCATCTGTTCTGCTGTGTTAAGAGAGAATTTGAGAGGGATTAAGGGCTCATAAGTATGGATAACAGGCAATTTTTGATTATTAATGTGTGATCTTGTGTTAAACCAGGAAGAAAATTTGCATTTTAGCATCACAAATCCTGGTTTAAAGACCAATAATCTGGAGTTTAACCAATTGCCAAATACTGCCGAAAGATGTGAGATTGTTAGTACTTATCTATGTTCTTGTTTCCCCTTCAACGAAAAAGTGGTTTGTTTTCATTCAGGGTCTATTTGGTTGCATGGAGATTGAAATACCATGTAGAATTGCTATCACAATTTCGTGGCACCAAGTCATGGTTTTCAAATTCCACTTGGTAATGTCAGAATTTTAATTCTCTACTCACTTGAAAAATCTGCAACTTATCCTGGGAATTGAAATCCGAGAATTTCTGCAACAAAGATTTAGTCTAGATCCTGAAACAACTCCTTGCATACAAACATGCCCTAACTCGAGTATGTGAGTGAGAGCATGTTCTTGTTTGGTTTCAGTCTTGAGCATTACTGGTCAACTATGTTGCACCTATACGGGAAAATGGTGTCCGTATTTGTATCTTGTCCGTACCCATATCATTGTATATATTCGTGCAATATAGGTGACTACGTGATGCTTATTTGAAAAAAAAAGTACGTATTAAGTATCCATATAGTGTCCTTATCCATGTGTGTTCGTTTTCGTGCAACATAGCTGCTCAAGCATGTGTAATGGTTAGGAGCTGCAGGACGACTTGGGTGATAGTATAGTTTTTTTATTTTTGACTGATTAATGTGATATATTTTGTCCTTCATATGCATAATTTCTACATTTCTATTTTTAATGATTTACTGCTGAATTTTGCATGCATTTCGTTTGATTTTCTTTTTGCACAATATTCAGTTTCAAATGACGATGGCTAATTGCTTCAATCCTAATCTTTTTCAGGGTTGCAGGACAGAGTTTCAGCAGATTATATCTAATGAAAGCTTTGCATGATAATTGAATGAAAACCTGGTGTATCCCATGTGGTATGCAGTAGTAGATTGATCCATGTAAACTGCCAGCTGAATTCACATTTTTTTTTAGAACTGTTTCTTTTTTTACACTGTTGTCAGAGTTTTAAGGCTATTTCATATTAGTGATTGATGAAAATTTGAGTTGACGATGCTGCGTGTCAATGCTTTGTAAGAGTTTAGTATAGTTTTCTTGGAAGGGCCCATTTTTTCCCTTTTTTCTTCATGGCTCCTGAGTCATTAATCATTGACAATTACAAGGGACTTTAACAATGTTCTAGGAGTTTATTCACCTTATGCATTCTGTGAAGGGGTTACTCTATTATTGGCCACACCATTGTGAACTTATTGCTTCTGGGTTTTACTTGGAAGGCAATAAGGATGTTTAGGTGGTCTAATTTTCCTCCAATTGAAATAATTTGCATGAATTTGTTTTCCCTGAACAATTTTTCCCTGAAATTGTTCACCTTCTTTAGATGCTTGATGGAAATTCCTCTTATTTGGAAAAGTCTGGACGAACTATATGGTGGGATTATTTTGCTGTTTGTAGTTCTCTGAAATTTTTGAACAAGTTGAGGCCGATGATGCGGTCACCTTTCTTTTGTTGACATTCATGATGTAATTTACAGAATTGCGTACATGAGGGAGAAATTTAGGAAATTTAAGGTATTTGCAGTGGAGGAATTTGTAAAATTTGTAAATGGGGGGTATGAAAACGCCAACTTCGGGAATTTACGGTATTTGTAGTGAAGAAGAATTTGGAAAATTTGCAAATAGGGGTATGAAAATGCCAACTTCTAAAGGTGCAGTGCCCGTGGTGTCCCGCAAACATAAGAAGCGCTGTCTCCCATGGCGTATTAGTGGGACATCAGTTGGTGCCTCCTTGAGAACTTTGTAAATTGTGGGGAAATGCTATTAGAGTTGATGTTTCATCCTTCATTTGTAAATTTCCAAATTCCTCCTTTGTTGCAAATATTCTTAAATTTCTTCCTTCCAAAATTTGTAATTTATGTGATCTTTGAAGTTCTGAAGAGTGCAGTTATCTGTGCGAGGAAATGGTATTTGCTTGCAGTCTCAAATGCTATATTGCTGCTTGGCGGCAACGAGATGGGAACCAAAGTGGGGTTAATCGCTTAAACTTTTGCCTCCTTTCAATTCGGGAATATTTTGTTGGCAATGAAATAGTTGACAACTTCCTGTTATGTATCAAGATGTGAGGTGGGCCGGGTTGGGCCGGCCTGGGCCCATTGTTGACCGGGTTTGATCAGAGGATTGGGCTGGGCCAGGCTTAGCTTGTATGGAGGAGCGGGCCGGGTCGGCCTGGAATTATAATATTCGAACCTAGCCCGGACCTAGACCCGGATAGGTTCGGACCGAGTCGGGTCCGGGCTCGGGTTAGCCCGCGGGCTGACCAACTTTTTTTAATTTTTTTTTGGCTTAGTTTGGAATATATACTATATTTATTTTTACTATTAACACAAATCAATTTGAAAATATTGCTTAGCAGAGTGGTTGATGGGTATTTGCTAGGTTCATGAGCCGCTCTTTCCAAAGATTTGGGGTTCATGAGCTGCCCCTTCCAAAGATTTTGAATATTTCAAAATAAAATTTGGACTGGGTCGGGCTAGGCAGCGGGCTAGAAAAAAAAAAATTAAACTCGGCCCGGACCCAGTTACGAGTACGGGCCGGGCTGTCGGGTCATTTTCTTTGGATCCAGCCTGAACCTGAATTTATTATGGGGCCGGGCCGGGCTGTCGGGTCATTTTCTTTGGATCCAGTCCGAATCCGAATTTATTATGGGGCGGGCCGGGCTGACACGTTGATCGGTTCCGGGCCGATCCAGACCGAATTTGAATGGGCCGGTTCAAGGCCGGGTTCTGGGCCGTCCGGCCCAATACACACCTTGGGTTGTGTATTGGAGGAGGGAGGAGGAGGTATGGGAGGTTATGCCTATTATTATGGGAAGCATATTGTTGAAATTTCATTATTAGGTTAAGGCTTCCCTAACTATGTACGTGAATGCTGCTCTGATTGTTGGCCCTCTTTACATATGGTTCCAATGTTATCCTTTTTCTTTTTTGGTGTGAAATAAGAATCATCTCCCTGCCTGTGGTAGGCTAAGCTCAAGTATGCAAATTCTTACGTTTCAATATATTTGTTAGGTTAGTTCGACGTGGTACCCAGAACATGGTCCACGACGTTGGATTCGAATAATCTGCAACTAGCTAGCTGTTTTTGGGCATCATTGAGGTTAAAACTGACTTGGTAGTTTGGTTTTCTTGTTCAAGTGTCGTAGTCTGATTTGAATCCGGACTGGAAATTGTCTTCTATTCTCTTGAATGATTTTAACTGTGCCGTGATCAAGAGCTGTAACATAATCTCTTGGTGGCAAGGAGAAAAAAAACTTGGTCTGTGAATGGAACTAAGAATTGTCCTTTAAAACTGATTCTGGGTACCAAGATTGCAGTGCCAATTATCATTACATCATGGTTACTCAATTAAATAGAACAAAAGTTGCTGAGTATTTTTTGTTATTTCCGAAACGGATCGTTAGATGGAAATCTCGATCTCTTAGAGAGAGATGAATACTAGTTCTCTTTGTGAGATACGAGGTTGATAACTCGGTCTCTTTGTGAAAACATGAGTGGAAGTCACGGTCTCTTTGTGAGAACTAGAGTTGATGAAGACGACTTTGCTAGGGTGATTAAGATCACTATTGCTCAAAGCAAGATTCACCCTATTGTGATCTGCTCTCAGGAACCAACAAGTTCAAAAGAACTTCTGGAATGCTCGTTGTCACCTTCTTTCTCGAATCTGAAGAACTCCAATGGATTCCAATGGCAGCAACAGCGCAGCTCTCTTCGTCTCATAATTTCTGCAGAAGTCCTCAATGAAGGCACGATGAGAGTATTTATAGAGAAGGGCCGAAACCCTAATCCAAATCCTGGCCATAACTGATTGCGAAAAGATAGAAGCGAATAATGGAAAGATTTGAATGAATTAAATTCAAATCCCACAAAAGATGGATCTGATTAATCGACACAATCTTTCCACAACTGCTCAAATATTCCAATCAGCCACATCATGAACCGCCTGTGCCCCCTAGCCCACTCAGCCTGTCAGCCCGCGTGCCTGCGTGTAGCTGCGCAGCAGCACAGACGCGCAGCAGTGCCGCAGCCCGCGTGCCTGTGCGTATTTGCGCAGCAGCACATCAGTGCAGTCCTGCTACCCCGCGGCTCCTGCACAACCCCTGCATACACCTGCGCGGCCCTTGCGCAAGCACCTGCACATGCGACTCGCGCAGAAGACGAGCGCACGAGCGCATCAACTGCGCACAAGGCGCCATGTGCCGATGCTGACGTGCTAAGTGCAAAGTGTGCCAACAATGCACCACTTTGCGCCCTTGAGCCCGAGTTCGAGCCCGAGCTCGAGTCCGAGTCTGAGTCCGAGTCGCTAAGTCCCTTCAGGGCTTAGCTCCATAAGGAAATAATTTCATGAGCATGCCAAAAAGCATTAATATTTCTTTGTTGGGTTAGCATTCTTTCCACTAGAAAAATTCTCCCACATGGCACCCATGTGCCTCTCCACACCTCATGTGATTCTCTTAACACTAGCAAAGCTTTATATAGAGATACAATCCATTTGGCCTAGGCAATGTGGGACCATCTTTCAAGTTCTTTAAGGCAAAACACCAACAATCCCCCACATATCTCTATATATGGGTAGAGCGTTCCCCACAGTGGCTGTCCATCATGCATTAGGGTAGATGTCGCTACGACTTGAATCTTCCTACATGGATTAAATAACAACATGATACAAGAATGGACTAAGCCTTGAATTATGCACCATGACTGCAATTCTTTCCACTCACACAATGACATCAACTGTGCTTCTGGCTGCACATTGAAGTCCTTGTGCCAGCCTGGTTTTGGTGTATGTATCTTCGATGTCTACAAGATTTTTCTCAAGGGACGACCTACATCTCTATTCATACACTATAGGTGAGTTCTTTCAAAGAGTCTTTGGCATGAAGCCTTTTGCTTTCTTGCGGTGCTACACCGCTATGACATGGCCCAAAGCTGAGACACTGCCTCATGTGTGTCATACCACCTGTAGCATGAGGTCCAGCCTCTTTGTAGTGCCAAACTTTTCAGCATGAAGCCTTTTGCTTTCATGCGGTATTACGCCGTCGTGATATGTCTTGCAAAGACGAGGTACTGCCTCATACGGTGTCACCTACTGTAACATGAGGCCCAGGCTCTTTGTAGTGTTGCCTACCACTCTTCTTTTATTATACAGCATTAGGCCATCTTTCCTGTGTGCGGTGCTACGCCGCTGTAACTTGGCTCGAAGTCGAGGCTTTACCCTCACTAGGTACCTCATGTGGTATCACCCCATTATAGCATGGAGTACTACGCTCCTTAGTAGTGTTGTGCTACCCGTGCTTCCTGTAAAGCACGCCAGACATCCCATATGCCCGAGAACTCATTAAGACTTCCAAGCCATCCTTCCATAGGACTTTGTTCTTTGTAAAGAACAATCATTAGACAATAGTGGTTCTGGGTTAGTCACCCCGCAACATCCCAAAGGATTGCCCACTACTCCTGATATTTTTTAGTCAATGGTCCTTCTTTGAACTAAAAGCTAGATGCCTAATAGATTTCTCTTTGAACTAATAGCATAACACTTTATAGTAGAATTACAAAGACACAATATCAGAGTGTCTTCAAGCCCATCTTACATGCCGTGTCTTCAACCAGCTGGCGCTTGAGACCTTTGGTGAACGGATCTACCAGATTCTTCTGACTCCGAACATTAATTACGACAATGACTCCTCCTTTAATAAGATCATTTACCGCTCTGTGCCTTAAGCGCACAGTCCTCTTCTTGCCATTGAAGAGGTCATTCGATGCCACCGCTATAGTTGCTTGGTTGTCGCAGTATAATGGTACCGTCGGTATCTGTGTACCAACCATTGGAAAATCATACATGAGCTCCCGAAGACACTCTGCTTTTTCCATTGCAGCCACCAGTGCATGGAACTCAGATTCTATAGAAGAGTGAGACAACATAGTCTGTTTTTTTAACTTCCACGATATAGCAACCACCAGTGCATAGAACCCACGATGCAAGACCCTGGATAGGTCGTTAGGCGGTTCAGAGAAATCTTCTTGTATAACGCCGTCTTTGGACCATCAATATTACTATATTGCATATGTCCTGGTTTGACAAAGCTTGATCATACTTACTGTATGTCTATAAGAAACATGTTAGACGAACAAAACAATATGATACAAGCATAGCAATATGATATAGAACATTTATGACAATGCTAAGTTTAAGTAGCAACATGATAGTGATTACATGAATACTAGTGACGTCATTATGTTAAACTCAATTGATTAGCCATATTCAAAAACATGATATAATTATTGGGCTAACAATCTTCTCCTTTTTGATTATGGCAAATCGGTTAAGTTTAATATATATACAATAGATGCATGTATCACTAATAAAACATAATACTAAAATATTGTGTGCTAACATAAACTTATTATACTAGAATATTGTGTACTAACTTATTGATTATGGCAAATCGGTTAAGTTTAATATATATACAATAGATGCATGTATCACTAATAAACACATATATTAAAATATTGTATGCTAACTTAAACTTATTATACTAGAATATTGTGTACTAACTTAAACTTATTTCTTCCCCTTTAACATGATAAAAAATAAGCTCCCCCGTAATTAGAGCTAAAATGAACTCAAGCATAAGTAAGGAGGAAAGCAAAAATAATCATGATCAAGGATTAGGAGAACAGTGTAACGACAATAAGTTGGTTACATAGTAGAAAAAAATGTCAAAAATAGTTGGTTGAACTTAAAAACATTGAAATCAATTAATACATAGTTTACTAACTAGAAATCCAAAAATGATATTTAAAACACATTTTGTTCATCATATTGTGTTTTGAAATAGACCAAAAAAATATCGATATAGTAGGAATCAACCATTGGTCATAAATAATTCATGAGAAATTCACAGATCTAGTATATACCAAAAAAAAATTAAGAATATCATGAGACTTTTAACAATGATCACAAAAAAAAAATTATGATTCATAATTTGCCCATACAAATTAGTGAATCACATCAATAAAGAGTACATTCATTGAAAAAGAAATAAAAAAAACCTATACTAGAATCTATACAAAATTAATATCAAAGTTCATGCATTTGAATTCAATTACCTTAACATGATATATGAATATCCATTAGATAAACATAAAGGTAATGAAGACAAAATACTTGAGAAGGAGAAATCCAGTCGACTTGAATGCTCCCCCGCAAAGTATGATCAGTCTAAATATAGATAATCATGAACCTTGAGATAAAATCTTAATAAGAAATGCCAAATCAGTTTAAACTCAAAAGAATTATCAATAAATTAAATTAATTTTGGCAGGATAACTTTTAGAAACTCAAAAATGAGAGAATTAAAAAAAAATAATAATCATATATTCTCTCATAAAACCAATACAAATCCGAATATAATGAATAACTCAGCAAGATATTTAACTAAGACAATATAAGTCCATGGTGAACTAGGTATACCACATATTAAGGGCATAAAATATTTGAAACAATTAATTTGCTCTCCCTTAAAATATGCGTATATAGTTCAAAACTAATTTATATGCATAAAATAGATAAAATAAATAATCACAAGATCTAAGGGATATCCAAGATATGCATCTTTTTTTTTCTTTTGATCAAATGCAAATAAAATTCCAAACTCAAAACAAATATCATCTTTAGGCAAGAAAAAAAAATATCCAATAAATAAACGTTTAAAGATGAAGAAAATATGTCTTCAATAAAAAATATAACACAAATTATTTCATGTAAGTAAAAGATTTTTGAAAGCTGTCTTTAATGCGAATAATGGACATATTCAATAAATCAAAAAGAAAACAAAAAGACTTTTCAAAAATGTGGAATTTATTACGAAAAACTTTAATAAATGTTCGAATGTGTCTATTTAGTCCTTAGACTGAAAGCTGTCGATTCGAATCACGGAAACAATTTCAATAAAAGAATCCATAAATCATAAATAAATCCATTTTGAAAACATAACAAGATAAATGTCCAAAGAAAAATGTATTCTAGATATATGGCATGTCAAGGAAATAATTGATTTGAAACAATTAACTCTCCACCTTTACATGGCTATATCCAAAAAATAATAGTATTGACAAAAATTAAAAAAAAAATTCAGAGACATATTTTCAGAAGTAGAAAACTAATTAAAAATTTTTAGGTCTTCTTATCAAAGTTCATTTCTTTCCTTTTAAAGCCTTAGCATGGTGTCCACCTGACACCCGTAAGGTTAAAGAAAAGAAACGCTTTGAGAGAGAGATTCAATTCAATATGCATGACTTCTCCCCTGCAAAGAATTACTGTTGTAGACAGTAAGTAACTTGAATAAAAAGATAATAATATAAAGCTCAAAATCATTGAATATTACACAAGTTAAAGACGAAATCATAAGACCATAATATTCAATGAGTAGTCACAAGATCATCAAGTCTGAATATCGAATAGTGTGATAAAAAAATGAATATATCAAAAGATGACAAACATTAACCAATGAAGATCAATATATGTTACCTTTTATAAAATTAAATTATTAAATAATATTATCCATCAAATCTAAATTCAAAATTCATCAGATAACAATTGCAACTAGATCTCAATAAATCTTTAGTTTATAAAGTATCGATCAATCTTGGATTAGCTGTAGGGGTATTGTTCCAGCTAATGGAGGTTCACCGGGGAACACTTAAGTACCGCTTCGCTTTAGCCGTAGCCGTGGTGACAGACAGACCCTTTGTAGGCTTGTACCCAAAACAAATCTCTTCTTTAATAACCGAGGATTTAAAAAGAATTAGTGCAATATGAATTTTTTTTATATTCTATTGACTTAAAAAATCTTAGAACAATATAGCATACGGTATAAGATGTATTAATTACATTTATCCATACGTGCTACAAAATCATTGGATAACAATAAAATATAAAATATTTGTAAATCAAAATGTAGGACCTAGATACGTTGATGTATTTTGGAACCTAGGGGACTGGGTTCAGTACCTTGGATTTTGAACTAGACGATAGTTGCAAGTACACCTTAATAAATCTTAAGTCTGTAAAGTATTGTTCACTTCGGGTTAGCTGTAGAGTCGATTCCCAGCTAGCGGTAGTCCGAAGACTAGTACACCGTATCACTTCAGGCTATTCACACCTGTATGACAGAAGGACCCTTTCGGCTTGTTCCCAAAATGATCTCTACTCTTAAGAACTTAGATTCAAAGGAATATATGCAGTATCATCGAACAACATCGAAATCCAAAATTCCTAAATATAAAAGAAGTAAATACCCAAAGAATAGTTTATCAAGATATAGATACTAAAAATATCATGTATCCAAAATGTCAACCAAAAAGCCAAGAAAAACATAATTAAAGAGGCTCTGAGGAATAAGCTAATAAAGAGAATAACAAAAAAAATTGTTCAAAGTAATCAATAGCTGAAGTATAAGATAAGTACAAGTTTGAAACTATTTTTCAAAATAATATAATATAGAACTTGAACTTAACTCATATATCCCCATAAAGATATTTATACAAAAATATAAGAAACATATCAGCAATATATGAATGACAATGAATTATTCATGTATCATTAACAAGCATAAAAAAATTTATCACAAGATCAAAAACATGCATAAATATGCTTTATCAGACAAAGATGTAATTGATTCATAAGAAGATAATCAAAATAAAATATGAGAATCAATAATGAAGTATATTGTGCAAGCACAAGGTTAACATAAAAGTATATGTATATACTTTTCAAGTAAATAGAAGACTTGTGCTAAACATACATACTCACAAAATATCGATCAAAGTAAATATGATATGTTAAAGATAAATCAGTAAGAAGTGACCATTAAAAAATATTAAAGACGAAGAGTCAAAACATATTCACCAAAATAAAATTAAGCTCCTATGCATGCTTCAAGAATAAAGATTAACAGTAAATAACATACATAGACAAATGTGTCATACTAATGGAAAGTGAGTGAAAGACAATTTAGTGTGAACTAAACATTTAAGTTAGACAATAGTCTTGCTAAGATTATATCTCACATTGATTCAAACAATAAATAATTAAAAAATATCAATGAGATCTTAGCAAGACATCAATAAGAACATGCTAGATATTAAAAACTACTTAGGAAGCATGCTACCGACGTGGTTCTAGTGACCACACATTTGTTGGTGCAATTGCTTGAAAGATGACCTTTGTAGCTTTGCAATCACCAACATGGTCCATGGTTCTAAGGTTCAGCATAAGTAGCTCCACCTGAAATATTAGGTGAAGACTTTGGTATCCAATACTTGGATCCACATTTGTTAGCTTTGGGAACCCATTTGCACAAGTTCATATCAATTAGCTTTTTAATCTGACAACAATTAGAAACGTATCCATTCATACTGCAATAATGACAGAAAGAATTAACATTAGTGCTATGTGTAGTAGTATGAGAACGTGCAGTGGTGTGGTATGATCTTCGTGGATACTTGTAATAGAAAGCATGGTTGTGTGAAGCTTTAGCTTTGCTTGCTTCCTTTCTAGATGATCTGTCGTGTGTGACTTTGTGATGTGTCACGTGTCTTATGTTAGACTGAGTTATAGGTTGTACTACCTGCTTTTCTAGTCTAATCTCTAACATTTTAGAGTTAGCACAGATCTCATCATATTTAGCATTAAGAGCATCAATTCTACATGAAGCAATAGAATACTTCTTTTCAGATTCTATTTTCTCCTTAAGTTTAGCATTTTCTTGAGTACTTTTCTCAAGGCAATCAAGTACCTCATGCAATCTAAACTCAAGTGTGGAAATCTCAGTAGAATTATCAGAAGTAGAAGTATCTCTAGCATCATTCAATAAGCAAGTAAGCTTTTCATTCTCACGCTTATAGGATAGAATATCCTTTCTAGCTTGCTTATTCTTATCTAACACTTTCTTGTGTTCTTCTAATAGATCACTGAAAGCATCAGATAACTCATCATAAGAAAATTCATTCTCTTCAAGAAGAAAATTATTCTGTATCTCGTTAGATAATGCTATTGAGCATAAATTTACAGCTTTATGAGGTCTCTCTTCTTCTTCTTCTTCTTCTTCAGAATCTCTTGCTTCGCTTTCACACCATATGCTCGTGCTAGTGTACTTATAAGATGATAATCTTTCTTCATTTGATTGTTCGTAGTGACTCTCCTTTCTAGCAGTCGTGCAATCTTCTTGGATGTGGCCTATCTTCTTGCAATTGTCACATACAAGCTCTTCTTCGTATAAGAGATTGTGTTGTACCTTAAATCCTAATTCCACCATGCACATATTTGCATCATTATGAAGACTATCCTTCTCTCTGGAGTTGCTAGCTTTGCTTTCATACCTGCACTCATAAGTAGCTTCAAGAACTTTCTAAATTTTATGAGATGTTGTGCAAGTAGTAATAAGATTGAATACATTTATGTCTACGACACAATAAAATATATGCATACCTTTTGCATCAAGGCTAGCTAACTTCTTTTTTTCCTCCATGTAACTATAATAAGGCTTGTTGATTATAGAGGATGTAAGAATAGAAGTGATAGTAGGCTTTTTGTAGCCATTTACAACAATTGACCATAAGTCAAAATCTAGAGACTTCAGGTAGAAGCTTATCCGTGTTTTCCAGTTTGTGTAATTTGTACCATCAAATAGTGGGAGTCTATTTGTGGATTGCTCTTCAGTTGTGAAGTACATACTTGTCATATGTGATAATATAGTTATCTATGTAACAATTGTAATAAATAAGAATATAATAGCAGTGTTACCTCGCTTTACCTATATAACCTGCTCTGATACCAATTGTAGAAGCAATTGGTATGAGCAGCAATATCTATATAATAAGCACCAGCTCTGATACCAATTGTAGGAGCAATTGGTATCAGCAATAATACCTCTATAAGGAGCACCTGCAATAATCTCTCTATAAGGAGCACATGCAATAATCTCTCTATAAGGAGCACCTGCTTTGATACCAATTGTAGGACCGATTGTAGGAACGAGTTGTAAAACGCAATACTCTAGACGAGGGGGGAGTGTGAATAGAGTAGGAAGCAGAAATTAACTATTTAAAAATGTTAGTAACAAGATCACATAATATATATATCACATATATGTAAATAAAAAGTAGAGAGTAGAGAGCAAACGCAAACACAAGGATGTATACTGGTTTCCCTCTTGTGAGGACTAGTCCAGTCGTAAGAACTCTAGCTTCCAATTGAATCCACTATGGAAAATCACCACAAGTTTTCATCCGAAGTTCTTGCAACTTCTACAACACGAGCTTTGATCCGAAGTACTCGACCAACTTCAATTGTGAAGTGTCTACCTTCAATCAAGCCTTTGATTACAATCACTCTGAAACTTCTGGACCGTACCATACTGGCAAATTGACAAGATGATTGTAACTGGCTTGGGATTTGAAAATGAAAGCTCAGAATACTTTGGAAGAAGTAGTAGGCTTATAGAGAAGAGATATGAAAGTGAATTGGTTTATTGAAATGATCGAAATCCTTCTCTATTTATAGTTTTTCCAAAGGCAGAATTCTGACAGAATTCGGGCAGAATTCGGGCAGAACTCTATGAGAAAATCTCGTTAGGATCCGTAACTGCGGGAAGACCAAGTTCAAAAAGCAACGTTCACTAACCGAACTCTGGCCAAATTCGGGCCAAACTCGGGCCGAATTCGCCTGGAGTTATGTCAGGGTTTTTGCAAATTAGTTTTTGGGCTTTTTTGAAAAGTCAGGCAGTTAGGAAGTAGTTTGGACTTTTGTAAGTGGGCTTGTTTTCAAAATAAAATGATATTTTGAAAACATTTCTTAGGTAGCCTATTTGGCAGTACGACGCAGTTTACATCGTATTACTAGACTCAATAAATGTGAAAATACATTAATAAAGTAGGAAAACCAAGAGCCCTTTGATGATGCATTTTTTCAAATATTTGAGCAGACTTGAAGATGCCTTTTTTCCTTGATGGAATATGTCCAAAGATAAACAGATCTGAAAATCTGAATACCATTCAGAGGCTTCGCCCTCGAACCCGTACGGGGGACGCTGCCTCCTCGACCCCCGTCCGCTGATCGGGCAGCGGAACCCCCGATGCGAGGCCCTGGATAGGTCATTAGGCGGTTTAGGAAAATCTTCTTGTATAACGCCATCTTTGGCCCATCAATATTACTATATTGCATATGTCCTGGTTTGACAAAGCTTGATCATGCTTACTGGATGTCTATAAGAAACATGTTAGACGAACAAAACAATATAATACAAGCGTAGAAATATGATATAGAACATTTATGACATTGTTAAGTTTAAGTAGCAACATGATAGTGATTACATGAATATTAGTGACGTCATTATGTTAAACTCAATTGATTAGCCATATTCAAAAATATGATATAATTATTGGGCTAACACCTCTTGCGCCTCTGTCTGAGGAAAACACTGTAGGAGGAGTCCGTCGTATGAATGACGATACAACATTTTGGTGGCTGTGTCATAGAAGAATCAGAGTGAGCGTCTTCTGACGAAAGCTGCTTCCTTTGGGTCTTCAGGCAGGATCCCGTAGACTACGTAGTCTATGAATGGAAATTGCCAATCTCGAGTGTCAGTATCTACTTATAGCGAGTAGCTTTGACATATACGCAGAGCGTTCTTTAGACAGACTAGCTCCTGTTCCATCACCGTAACGATATATTGGGACCCAACGGAGGCAGCCAGCGAAGTAGCGAGACCAGCTAGTGCGTCGGCCTCTAAGTTTTGCAGGCGCGACACATATTCTATAAAGAACCATGTGAAGGTGGAGATGATGTCGATCGCCGCCTGGTGGTAGGGGTCAGGTCTTCATGTCGAATCTTGTACTGCCCTCGAACCTGGCTGATGATTAATTTCGAGTCTCCATAGGCCTCGATATAGTCAACCCCCAGCTGTTTAGCGAGTTGGAGTCTAATGATGAGAGCGTTATACTCCGCAGCATTGTTGGTGCATGACTCCATGAGAGAATATGTACGATTAATAACCAGACCGTTGGGAGTGATGAGGACGATCCCGACCCCTGCGACGATATCACCCTTTGTGTAATGCCCCAGTCCCAAAATACTTAGGACCAAGTACGCAACATTCCAGCTGAACATATATGAAGAATCCTCAAATATATGGAATTCTCGTATATGTACATAAGCTGTATATATATATATAATAAAGTCACAGGCCAGAATATAAGTATCTAATCTCATCACTGCTCAGCACAAAATAAATAAGAGTCCAATAAAAGATTAGTGCATCAAAGAGATAGCCGGGTGGTCATACCCACTCGAAACAACTATGAAAAATAGTCACAATGATCGGAGTCCAACCTCCGCAAAATAGAAAGTAAAGAGATGTAAAAATGTCAACTAAAATGTCTCAAGGAAATCAGTAAGCTAGAAGTCAGAGAGAGATGCCTCGTCATCAATGTAGGATGGATCCAGAGTCGCTCCGTACTCCTGCGGGAAGTCGTCTAATCCTAGAGAGATAACCAGGTCCTCAGCAGGACGTAACAAGATACAAGAAAACACCATGCCATATAAACTGTGATATATAATATAAGAAAAGATGAATGCAAATCGAGTGCCTACCAGATCTACAGTGATAATACAGTTAAGAACAGACCTTCAATGCATGCGCATCTGGCTCAGGTGTAGGTAACTCATGTATGGTCCCATCAGGATACCAGGGACCTCAAAGCATAACATTTCTCGAATGTCAGAGGCCAGCAGGATCAGAAATATGAAGTGCATAAGTGACCCATACGTTAAGGAAACTGTTCTCTCCATCCAATGCCTAGTAGGGTCACATCCATGACTCATGAAACCTCTAGTAACTGCCAAGTCTACTAGCATGCAATTCAATTGGCAGTTACTCCTATCCGTCGTATGCCTCATACGTATCGGTGGCCAGCCGACTACGCGAGCACGTATCCTACTTGTGACTCACAACACGTGATAAAGCAAGTGTCAAGGCCGTATGAGATATACCAATACCTCATCAACAAAGGGGTGGTCACTATACTAAGTCAATGTAAGAAAAATAAATAAAAGCAAAAAAACGACCGATAGAGTCGCTTGCACCCAAGTGTGACTTGGACGCACAGTTTTATAATATCAACAAATAAAAAATACTGAAAATAACAACTGAAAATAAGAATACATAAATCACAGAGTAAGGTGGCAAGGTATCTTGCCTGGCAGTACGAAGGTGGCAACTCCAAGAATCACATTGTCAGCAACAGAAATGTCACAATCTCCAAACAACTCCGGATGGTAAAACAAACATCAAGAACGTACTCGAAATAAGTGATAAACCTAGAAAATGTCTCTCTAAAAGTCCAATTTTGGAATAGGGACAAAATCATAATTTTGGATCAAAACGATAACTCATTTTGCACCGAAATACGTGCCAAAGTCTACGATCTCTAAAGTCGTTAAACTACATGTCTACGAATTCGGTTTGAGAAGATGAACCCAGCGGTATGTCCAATTTTGGATTCCGATGAGCCGTGCACAAAATCGCCCGTTGGAGCGGGTTGCGGGCCCGCCAATTTGGCGTTCCAATCAACCTTCTCAGAATCGGCCCAAACTTGGCATACAGGACCAAAAAATTGATGTGGTCTTGATGGCGCAAGTTTTGTGTCGATTCGACGAACGTGCACGAAGTTATGACTAAGTTTTCAAAACGCTGATACGGGGGTATCTCGACGGATACGTGCTGATTTTATCGAACACGCACAATGAAATCGGGTTCCGTCAGTTTCTACACGTCGACAACATCCATACGCGCCTTTCGATGTGTATAATGCACGACCACGTCACCCGGTTTGTCGGGACGTTTGCTATATCGGGACGATTTCTAAAGTTTTCAACAGTTTTAAACTAATTTTTCTCCTAACTTTGACATCAAATAATTCTTTGCATACTAAATGAAATTACAATCTACAAAG